>APFE031549978.1:0-26594 GCA_000404065.3 Pinus taeda
AAATGTTATGAAGATAATGTATTGTATTGTATCTTATTACAGGTCGCCTTCCAGTTCGAAAGAACCTCAGATCCTCATGATAAAGCATTTCACCCAACATCAAAAGATTTTCAACCTCACGCTTTAGGGGGCAACTGTTATAGACATATTTGGGCATTGCAACCCCAATCACATATGTCCATAAACCAAGGGCTTCTGAGTCCCTAAAAGTGTTGTTTCATGCCCTAAAGGAACAAGGTCAACTGATTACATCATCCCCCAGAAGTTCTCCACAGAAAACCGCTCAGAACTGGTCAAAACTGGACCATACAGACTGCTCAGTGCAGAGGGTGTGATGCATCTCACCTGCTCAGTGCAAAAGTGCGATGCATACTGGAAACCCTTTCTGTAGGGTGCGATGGGCAAGAGTAGACAAATGAAAGAGACAATTTGCAAGGTGGATGATCACAGAATCTTCCAGAAACTTCTCCTGTGACACTTGCCTCTCTGAATTTGCCCAGGGATGAGTAAGAGATCATCAATCTCCAAGTGGAATCAAGAACTATCAGAGAGAAGACACTAATCAAAATCCCAGAAGCTGACTCACTCCCCTGCAATCATCTATATATGGATCCCTCATCCTAGAGATCTAGAGGCTGGAATATTGTATCTTGTAAGGAAGTGCTATTGGTTTCCTGGTGGAATATCATATTGTTGGGTGATCTAAGCTTTTCATGAGGTGAATAAGGGCTTTCATGCTGGGAGGATGACACTGGGTTAGATCAATGGGTTTTAATCCTCTCTTCTAATCTCTATATCAATAAAGCTATTCAAGTTTTCCTCCACATTTTTGTATGTTTGCTAATATATGCATGTGTGTGTTCAATATATATCTGGTCCTATATTGTTTACGATTGTATATCTCTGTACTTTGAAGGTATTATGCTGCTTTGAATTTATAGGTACTCTTTGAAGTGGAGTGGTCAAGGGAGGAGCGGAAAAGATCCGTCAAAGGGGAGAAGGAACAAGCAGAGAACGAAGCAAAAGATCAAGGTTGGTATTATTTTCTCTTCTCCTATCTACTTCTCGTAAAGGAAAATGAAATTAACTTTAATCTGTTTTTTTCTAAGATAGCTAACCGTCTTAGTGGGATTAACATCTCTGCATAGACACTAGATTTCTGATAACACACATGCTTCAAGTCCTTTATTTTTGTGACTTTAACAGAACACATTGTAAATATGTTATTAGCAGGTTATTTACCCTCTCACTCAGTTAGGTAAACTTGAATTAGGATAGAGTCAAAGTTGACCAAGTTAAACAGTGATGGTTTTGGGGCACACGGTATTGAGCACCCATAGTATTTTGCATGTGGTATTATATTGTAATGCAAGACCTGGAGCTGAGCGGTGAAGGCTCAATTGGTCGGATTGGCCAGGGTTTTGGCCAATGCTAATAAGATCTTATTAGGTTGGGTTTTTCCCCGTATTTGAGGTTTTCCCAGTGTTAGAGTCGGTCTTGTCAGTCCTTCGTCAGAGATCAAAACTCTTTCTGCATCTCATTTTTAGGTGTCTCACTCCATTCACTCAGCTGCATTCCGCTAGAGGCATTCCATAATCTGACGGAAGTGTCTTGTTAGTTCATTCCCCTCATGTCTTGTACCTGCTGGCTTAGGTCTTTTCATCAAAGTTATTAAAAGCCATGACAGTCAATGTTTGATCTTTTAATGGACAAGACTCATTTCATTCATTAGGTCTAGGGTTTGCAAATTGTTGTTCTCAAAGTGCTTCAATAATACTTGCAGGCCAGAGGAAGGTTCCATAATTCACTCAAATGATGTTTTTGAGCAAGAAAAGATGAATTTTGGAAAACTAAGAGATATTTTTGTCCAAAATAGGCCAAGTAAGAAAAACATCCTTCACTTTTTACACAGGTGTCATGGTTTTAGAGAAATGACAAAAATAAAATTGCCTTGGGAGAATTGATGCACCTCTAAAGTGACCTTGGGAAAATCAAGTTTTCTCCTAGCTTAGCTAGCCAAATGACTTGCTTGATGAGTACAATGATAATGAGACACAAATATATTTCCAATGCGCTATCATGAGCTCAATTTGGAGTTGAGGAACACCTTCAAAAGTTGACTGCAACAACACTCTACCTTGAGGCAGCCTCATTTGGCACATTTTGACCAGTCTTGGGAGTTTTAATTTTTGACAGGGAAAATGAACTCCAAATTGAAAAATTATAGTTGTGTGGGAACGTAGACTAAAAGGCCTTTCCAACGAGCTATCCTACACCTAATTTGGACACTAGGAAGGCCTCCAAAAGGCTCCTGCAAAAAGGCATGGCGCACTGGGAGAAATTTTCCAGTGTAAATTTACACTGGCGTGGCGCACAGGGCTAAAAGGCCCGAATTTCATTGAAATATTCCTCCAAATTGAAAATACTTCATTCTTCCAAGTGAGTAAATCATCCCTAAGTGCCATTGCAAGAGTTTTAATCCTCCTTGATGGTGTGTAAATAGGTGAAAAGACAAACCCTAGTTTGCTGCACAGTGTACTGAAAAACTATCTAAGGTTTTCAAAAGTTGTCATTGTTGTTGTTTGCTCCCTGTAATCATTTTCACATTCCTCCACTACACTCCCCTCATTTCATATCCCTTACCCCTCTCTAATGTGATTCATCCTACCCCCTATCCCCAAAATCCTAAACCCTAACAACAAATCCCATTATTACCCTAAACCCTAATCCTCATTCCCTAAGCCATATCACTCCCTTATAACCCTATAGTCAGCACAAAATCCCTCATTCACAGTCCCACTCATCAATTCCATTCGTCAAATAGTAAACATCTATTCTTCATATAAAATCTATTCATACTCATCATTGAACATCAAACAGTGGCAAATATGGAAATTGATTTAGCTTATGAAAGGGATGAGGAAACAGTGAATGATTCCTCCCAAGAAATTCATGCATCGAGAAGACCACATAAGGGAGGAAAAAACATTTGAGAGGAGCCCACTACACTCACAGAGCTATTGGCTTGTCCTCTTGCACTAGCATCTTTCAAACATCAGTCAGACCGCTACTATGCCGGTATTCATCACATATCAGAGAGGCAGTAGACATTTGTTTGCAGCAGCAAAGCGAGTGTTATCTCCACCCGGGGTGGAAGGGGCGTCGATTTTGACATCAGAAACACAAGTACAGGACAAGGGCAAGAGGCCCATGCATGATGAGGGGCCATCAGGTGAATGAGAGGCCGACTTCATCCTCATTCATGATGATGATACAGATGTGGAGAGTGCCAAACTTAGGAGGACCATCCAGGAGCAACAAATAGAGATCCAAGACTTGTCACTCAATTTGGAGAGGGCTAAGTGGATTATCAGGTATTTGGAGTAGAGGAAAAAATAGCTGGAGGACTAGCATGAGATCATGGAGCTGCAAAACATCCATGAGAATCGCCAAGCTGCCCAACGTAGGAGGATTGAGCTCATTCCATTAGAGCAAGAGATTAACAATGACCGAGAGTCTTGGCTCGAGCGTATCAACATCTACCTTGAGAGACTATTAGAGAAGGCCAAGAAGGAAAAAACCATATTGAGGCGGATGGCTTATCACTACAGGGCACAAAATATGAGTTCAAAGGCTCGGATAAGGAGTTTGAAGGCGAAATTGGGGAGAGCGACAAAGAGACAAAAGAGGCAAAAAGAGAAAGATCGGCTTTGAATCTTGGCTGAAGCCTTTGTGGCCTAGTATAGCACTTCATAAAGGATCTCCAACCCAAATTTCAAAAAATTTGGGGCAATTTTTGTCACTTGGAAAATTTTTGGGCACAAAACAGGGATTTCTCCCTGTGCGCTGCGCCGCTGGCGCGTCGCTTACGATTGGGAGCTACAAATCACAAATGGTTTGCATTTTTGGATTCAACATGAAAAATCATGATTTCTGGTGCATGGCCAAGAAGTTTAGGCAAGTTTTGAGTCCCTAGGAGGTCAAAACACTCAAAAAATAACCTCTCTGCCCCTATTTTGACACACAGGAAGTAGTCTTGGGAGAATGAAGTTTTGGAGGGGAAAATGAGCACCAATTTGGACTCCAGAAGGTACCTCAAAATCGCCTCCAAAGTGGCGCGACGCATATAGATTTGGGTGCGGCGCACAGGGACCCAAAGGCCAAAATCACTTCCGCTCCGCGACATTTTGATTCGCGACTTTCTCCAAGTGGGCCCACTCATTTACACTATATTTTTCTCGGCAACTAAGGCAATGTTTAAAGAATATTTTCACTAAAGGTTGGCTTGTATCCAAGTGGTAAAGGAAGGCGAGCAGTCACCCAAGCAATTTGTCATTTTTGTAACGCTGCACCTGCCACTAATGGTTGGCTTTCCATTTCCATTTTGTAATGATTTGAAAAACTCCCCAACTCTGGGTCGTTCTATTTCCCAATGGCATAGTCTATTTATTGTATGCAAAACTATTTGCAAAGAGTGGGTTGGTTGTAATTTTTGGGAGACTGTGGAAGAGAAACTCAGTTATTCATTATATATTTTGACAGAGAATTAATGAAAGGCAACAGCTCTAGTTCATGAGATTCATGTGGTGTGAGTGTAGCAAATGTATTCTCTTTCTGTTTCATATTTATTTCATTATGTTTCACAGTTCATTCATATTCATTTCTAGTGAAATTCTCTAAGTAAGATAACGTAGAATTCATGTTTATTGCTCTGCCTGTGGGAAAGTTTCAGGTTCTGTGTTCTTCTTCTATTGAAAAGGGTTAATGTATTTATGCCCTTTTCACCCTCCTAAACAATATTTCCATTTCGCATTATTTCAAATTTAATTGCTAGACTTTCCACCTGTCTTGCCTCACGAAGTAATCTGTGCCTTTGTGTTAAATTCTGTGCTCATACTGTTTGTTGGTCCCATACATCCCAGAAAATTAGTCATTTATCAAAAATTACCTCTTGTTTCCATATTTATTTACCTAGCCTAAAATCAATATTTTATTTTGAGTCATCTCAGACTTTATTGTGTATTTTTACTAAGTGTGACCCAGAGAGAGCCCTCTCCTGTTCAGGTAGGGCTAGCTACCAGACTGAGCGTGGTTTGTGGTTACCCTGAATTTTTCCTTCCTTCAGCCTAAGGTATATTTAGGTGCTAACACCCAGATAAACATTTGTGTTTATTGCTGGTTATTTTTCATCTCGGTAAATCTCAATATTAATTTATTTTCTCTGAATAATTTCTTAACAACTGGTATCAAAGCCAGATATTGGCTTCAAAGGGATTCTTTTATGCCAGGGGTTTATAGTGCTTGATGAGATCAATGCAGCCTTTTTACAGATCTGGGTTTAGAAAAATAATGGTGGAACAATCGTATGCAGAAGAACCTCGAGGAGAATGTGCGGAAGATAGTGCCATAACTGCCAGGGATCACAGTGCATTTGCGATATTTACCGGTTTGGAATATGCTGATGAATTGTTCAGGATTCATGCAGTTATTTAAAGAAGGTCAGCAGAAGAAAATTGTTCATGCGGCTTCGAAATTGTGTGTTTTCTGCTACGCGGGGCCACTGGTGCTGGAATCTATGAGGTTCTCATCAGGCTCGCAGTTCGAGCAGTTTGATAGAATTTTTTGAGCAAATCAAATTGAGAGAGGATGGATCAGAATCGCAGCAGCAATAAAAAAAATAAAAAATAAAAAATTTTGAAGTCAAAATTATTGCATGTAAATGGGCATACTATTGTAAGACCTGGTAAGGCATATGTACCCCTTAGTGATCACTGGTAAAGTCTGGGTTGGACCTAGGTGATAGGGGAGATGTCGGGTTATCAATACCTCGGGTAAATACTCTGAGCTGGAGTGAGCAGGATTGTCTCACTTAGCAGGTTTGGCTGGAGTTAGTTAAGGAACCCCAAGTCAAGTTTAAGGGGGGAATTTTTAGGTAAACTTGACTAAGGATAGAGTCAAAGTTGACCAGGTTAAACAGTGATGGTTTTGGGGCACATGGTATTGTGCACCCATAGTATTCTACCCGTGGTATTATATGTAATGCAAGACCTGGAGGTGAGTGGTGAAGGCTCACTTGGTCGGATTGGCCAGGATTTTGGCCAATGCTAATAAGATCTTATTAGGTTAGGTTTTTCCTCGGATTTGGGGTTTTCCCAAATAAACATTTGTGTTTATGTGTTGTGTTTATTGCTGGTTATTTTTCATCTCGGTAAATCTCAATATTAATTTATTTTCTCTGAATAATTTCTTAACAACTGGTATCAGAGCCAGATATTGGCTTCAAAGGGATTCTTTGATGCCAGGGGTTTATAGTGCTTGATGAGATCAATGCAGTGTTTTTACAGATCTGGGTTTAGAAAAATAATGGTGGAACAATCGTACGCAGAAGAACCTAGAGGAGAATGTGCCGAAGATAGTGTTGTAACTGCGAGGGATCACAGTGCATTTGCGATATTTACCGGTTTGGAATATGCTGATGAATTGTTCGGGATTCATGCAGCTATTTAAAGAAGGTCAGTAGAAGAAAATTGTTCATGCAGCTTTGAAATTGTTTGTTTTCAACTACATGGGGCCACCGATGCTGGAATCTACGAGGTTCTCGTCGGGCTCGCAGTTCGAGCGGTTTGATAGAAATTTTTGAGAAAATCAAATTGAGAGAGGATGGATCAGAATCATAGCAACAATAAACAAAAAAAATTAAAAAATTTGAAGTCAAAATTATTGCATGTAAATGGGCATACTACTGTAAGACCTGGTAAGGCATATGTACCCCTCGGTGATCACCGGTAAAGTCTGGGTTAGACCTAGGTGATAGGAAAGATGTCGGGTTATCAATACCCTGGGTAAAAACTCTGAGGGGGGTAAGAGCTAGAGTGAGCAGGATTGTTTCACTTAGTAGGTTTGGCTGGAGTTAGTCAAGGAACCCCAAGTCAATTTTAAGGGGGGAATTTTTAGGTAAAATTGACTCAGGATAGAGTCAAAGTTGACTAGGTTAAACAGTGATGGTTTTGGGGCACATGGTATTGTGCACCCATAGTATTCTACCCGTGGTATTATATTGTAATGCAAGACTTGGAGGTGAGCGGTGAAGGCTCACTTGGTCGGATTGGCCAGGGTTTTGGCCAATGCTAAGAAGATATTATTAGGTTGGGTTTTTCCCCAGATTTGGGGTTTTCCCGGATAAACATTTGTGTTTATGTGTTGTGTTTATTGCTAGTTATTTTTCATCTCGGTAAATCTCAATATTAATTTATTTTCTCTGCATAATTTCTTAACGCACTCGACAATCGTGTTAAGCACTAGTGGCACACATTACCTGCAACTTCAATCCATTCATTTGAGAAAATCATTAGTAAGCTATGATAAGACTTTGACAAGTATGATTTTCAAGATGTTTTTAAAAGAATAAATCAACTTAGGATGAAGCTTGAAGAGTCATTAGAGGATTTGCTACTAGGTTTGTTCATCATTGTTTTGAATTCCCTGAAAGAGATGTCAATTGGGTCTATTTGAATGAAAATTTTAAGTGGTTGGTTCACATTTCTCTACAACACTTTCAACATAAAACAAATCCTGATTGTTATGAGCATCATGATAATCTGCAAATTACAAATTGTTTAGATTTTTTCCCTAATATTGTCTTCCCTATCTCTGTGAGTCAAGAAACACCTCAAGTCTCCAAGAAGGAAATTACTGCTTGTGAAATTTCTCATCCTCCTTCTGATTCATTACCTAATGAAGTTTTGGTCGTAAATGGTTTAGATGACGAAGAATTCTTGTAGGGAAATTAACTAGCTTGTATTGCTTCTGAAGCTCTCATACATCCTGTTGAATTTGAACTTGAAGATGAAGTGATGTAACATCTCTCGCTTTTGATGAAACCTCGCTCAAGCCTATTAAACATATGCCTAGTCTATTCTTGAATTTCATTCAGCTATAGGAAATGACTTGGGTCTTGTCTCAAATAAAGTTGACTGTCCTATATCAATTCCATAGAGTATAGTTTGCGTTTTGATTCATCAATTTCTCAAGTCAATGTCAATGTCTAAACCTAGTTGAAACTGAGGCCTCTTTGCTTGAACCTTTTCATCTATTGTACCCTAATTTGTTTGATAAATTTGCCACATCAACGGTTTCTCCAATTCATTCATATCTTCACCCAACTGGATTCAATTACAATCATGTGCATGAAGGTGATGTCCCATAATCAATGGATGAAAATATTGAATCAATTCTTCATGACATTTTCCATCTGCAATCTATTACAAGTGAAGAGGATGACTCTGCATTCCCAAAGGTTCAAGGAAACCCTTGGTTCGATTCATCATCAATCTTAATCTTGAAGGATATCATCAATTAGATGCCGACTCTAATCAAATCACTGGCTTTGACAATTATCACCCAATCATTAATTTCTTCACTATTATTGTTGATGATAGTTCCCACGTTCACATGTTGACCTCACTAGATGATCAATCTTTTTAGGGCCCAACGACTTGTCAATAAGTTGAGGCACTTCAACTTCTACTGATGGTTATGTCAGGTTCTCATGATACTAATGAGATCCTTGAGCTAGGTCAAATTAGAGTTTTTGAAATTAAGGTTTCCACACATCATTCCCCTCTCAGCATCATCTTTCCAAGTGGAAGCTCATCCTAGAAATATACTTATCCGCATGATGTCCCTTTTGGCACATCTCTCGATCATCTATCAACTCCTTTACATCACTCTTTGTACCCTGATTTTTTCTCTAAGGAGAATACGCCTACCATTTTTTCAAATCTTTTTGACTATTGCGTAGCTGGTATAGGTTATGATTAGGTACATGCAACTGATGTTTTACAATTCACTAAGGGAAACAAACACCTGATTTATCTCCTTTATGAGACTTTTCCAATTGATTCACCTGCTTCTTGGGAATCTAAAGAATCTAATCTTTTGAACTACCAACCTTCCAGTGTTCAGACATCTGATCAAATCAATAATATATTCACTAACAGTTTTCCTATCACAGTTAATGATGACCATATGCATTCACCTGTTGATCTTACAAGACCACTCATATTTGATGACCTTTTGTTTTAAGGTTTGGATTTTTGTTGGGATAGTGAGGCACTTCAGCTTCCCCTGATGGTTATGTCAGGTCCTTACGTCCTCGATGAAGTCCATGGAAAACTTGAAACTAGGGTTTCTAAAATTAGGATTTCTACATTTGAATCCCCAGGTATCTCAATTACACCTAAAAAACACCCATATTTTCAAGGTTATCAAGTTGATCATTGTAGATCTATAAAAAGGGTCTCTTTCACCTCTAGTTACCTCACATTAATATGTCAATCTGGGAACATCTGGTTATTTCAAAGAGTGTCTCAGTCTGAGGCTTAGCACTTGCCAGAGTAATGCTTGTAGTACATCTATTTAAAAGTAAATTAATGCGAGTCTACAATTTAACTACTTCAAAAGACCAAATCACACCAAGTATTGCATCAGCCAAAGGTTCGGTAGTAATAACCCATCCTTTCCATAACTGATGAGAACAGATCAGAGGCCTGGGAGTCAAATAGCAGATGCTGGGCTCACTACAACCTGAGACCGTTCTTAATGAATAGAAATGAAACAACAAGTAAAGGAAATAGCAATGAAATAGAACAGCACATCAGCCAAGGGCTCGGTAGCAATAACACATCCCTTTCATAGCTGATGGGAGTAGATCAGAGGTCTGGAAGCCAAATAGCAGATGCTGGGGTTCATTACAACCTGAGACTGTCCTCAAGAAACAGTAAATTAGCAATCTGGAAATGGAACAACAATTGAAATGGAACAACAAAAAATGGAACAGCAAATAAAGGGAACAACAAATAAATGGAACAACAATTCAGAAATGGAACAGCAGTTGAAATAAGAAGTAACCAAGTTCCTCAAGCTATAATTCTATTTAATCTCTCCAACCAAAACATCAACCCTTTGGTCTTAAAAGATGTACACATACGATGGAACAACACTACCGATCAAAACCTTAGAAACACAACATACTCAATCTGCTTCTGTTATTGATCTAAATAAACGCATACGATTGCATCTCAAGATGAAGAACAGTAACATTCAATAATCATGTGAAAACAGATCTTTTCAAGATAACTTGTTATAATGCTAAACACAATCGTAATGAACTCTGTAATGGAGTGATAGTGTCCTATGGAGATTAATCAATACTTAAAGGATTGATAAAATGACACAGCTTCAATATAAAATTCAGGAACACGAGATGAGTTAACATAACAGAGCATGTAATGTAATATTCTTAAAACACAGCAGATTACCAGATTACGTCTATGAAAAAACCACACAGAAACCACGCGTAATGGTACGAGAGCAAGTGTCCTCCAGGGCCGGGCCCTTAGCCTCCAGGGGTACACCGCTTAAGATAGATCCAGGCTCAAAGATAAAAGAGTGAACAAGTCTGTATTAAGGCATGAAATAAAATTGCAGGAACTCAAGTCTTCAACAGAACATAAACATCATAGTTCTGATCTTCCTTAAAATAAATTACATAAAAGAACCTCCTCTATAGCCAACAGTGCTATCCCTCTTATAAGGAAGATGGCGGAGATATCTAGATACAGAAAATAGATAAAATAGCGTTCGCAGAATCGTTAATACTGCGTCACTTCTTTCCTTTTCTGCTCTGTGCTGGTATCTCCATGTCCTTTCCCGGGTTGATTTGTTTTGATCTGGTTTGCTTCCGGACTCCCGTCAAAGGGACAACAGTTAGCTCATCCTTGTTTTTACCTTTAGAATGGCTGCCTTCCATTTTTCCTCCCTCCTGTATATAGAAATGATGATTTTCAGTGTTTCTCATTAATCTTTCGTGTTTCGTTATAAATCCTTATCATTATCTAAATTTCCCATACAAAAGGCTTTTGAGTTCTAATAAAAAGATACCAAAATAACCATCAAAACATACCTTCCTTGATACTCCACACGCCCCCCAGGTTACCCTTTTTCATGGCCTCATGAAAATATTGTAGTTGACATGCAAAGCGGTGAGGGAGTAGGCCGGAGATGGAATCTCGTGTGGGGGTCTACACCCATGATGTGAAACTAGATGATCAAATAAATGGCTTTTCTGGCCCTTAGGCATCTCATACAGGGCTTGGTATCCGGGTGCAGGATGCCAAATGATTGGACTCCGGAACCTATATCCTAACCAGGATGGCCCTGTCCTCAAAACAAGTTCGCCATAGAGGGGGAATTGGTTAGCAGCAAGCTTAAAATTTTCATACTTAAATGGCTCTCTGAGCTGAATGTTTGGATTAGATACTCGATATCGAAATTTAGCTGCTTCAACGACAGGGTCTTTAATAGAAGAAAAGAATTCAAGCCCTTGCCGAATGATTGCTTCATGCATGGGCCCTAATGCTTCAATCACTCCTGGAGACCTCATGAGATTTCTATGACTTCTCCATAACTGTTCTGGGTCTCTAGGCTCAGCTCTCACCCATAGATCTAATCCATTTTCTTGTCTCTGAAATGCATTATAGGCTTTAAGCCATTTAATTTGATTGACTGCAAATGAAATGAATGCTTGTAATTGAATATCCCCAACAAAAGGGCCAGGGTTCAGCTCGGTCTCTTGTTCTAGTACAAGGTTATGCAAGTAAAACTCACACAATAACCTTTGTACTTTTACCCCATAATGTTTACAACAATTTATAGAATCATTTATAGTGTTAATTTCTATGGGAGCACCTACCTTAACAACCTTAATTTCAATTGTAAGTACATTTCCATTAGAAAGAGGGCATAGTTTTTGGAAGGGGCTTTACATGCTAGGACATCATTGTATAGAGCACACAAGGTATCCATCTGTTTAATAACTACATCTAATCTACGGGTTACCTTGGCAACTTTCTCTTGCTCCTTTCGTTATCCTTCGAAATCTTGGCTTTTAGATAGCTTGACGTTCCTTAACTGCTGTTGTAATTCTTCATATTTTTCGCGGGGGACCGTTTGCTCCCTGAGCTTTTCTGCTTCTTGCTGGGCCTGCTTCAAGTGTTGGTGAAGGGTTCTTGTTTTTGGGTCCTTTTTCCATGCATCCGTGGAGGCCAGGAGCTTTACTTGGACTTTCTTATTGCGCTGCTTTGAATTCATAGCCATTATTACTCTTGAAGGTGGTGCCTCCGTCTGAACCATCTTATCATCTTTTTCAATTTTAACACGGACTCCAGCCCACTGCTGTTTCTTTTCAAATGGAACAGCAGTCTGCTCTTCTGTTTCAATTGGAACAACAGTTTGTCTTTCTGCTTCATTAGGAACAACATTTTGGTTTCTATCAGGTTTTCGAACAGTGAGAGGGCTTCTGGTCCTCCGCCTCCTGTTCTTAAGGGGTCTTATTGGTGTTGCCAAACCTTTTCTTCTTGAGGTCCCTTTCACCCTTTCCCTTGCTTTTAGAAGCCTAATTTGCTGTCGAAGCCTGACTATTACGTTTAACAGTGTCCGCTTTTCCTTTTGTAATTCCCTTATTTCTATCAACTTCTCAGAAAGAACAACAGACTGCTTGCTGTGGGTTAGACTATGGCTAACTTCTTGATTTTCTTCTTGAGGTGGCCGTTCCGGGGTAAGAACCTTGCTTGGCTCTATTGTTTCTTGGGTTGATTCCTCTTCTGCCCTTATTTCCTCCAGACTTTCCTCTGGTGCCTTTTGACTAGGAACAAGTTGTTCCTGCTCGACATCTTCTGTTACCTTCTCATTATGAACGAGCAAATTTTCTACTTCTACTTCTTCTGTATGCACTTCCTTGGGTGCATCTTTCTCCTGGGTTTCTTTTACAGCCTGGAGGTTGGATGGACTCGGGGGTTGGCCATATTCGCCCGTATTGGCAAAAATGTTGGCCAATTCATCTTCCCGTAACGGGTCCTGTACTGGGCTTCCTCCCTGCTGTTCCATTCTTTCCTCCTGCTCGGGCTACTCAACTTCTTTTTTCTCATCTCCTTCTTCTTCAGTTTGCTCATCCTGTTCTTCTTCTTCTCCTGCAGATTTCTCTGCCTCCTCCTCTTCTTCTCCTGTTTCTGCCTCTGCAGACTGCTCTTCTACTTCGACGTCTTCTTCTTCCGTTTCTGTTTCTGCAGATTGTTCTTCCCCTTCGATGTCTTCTTCTTCTGTCTCTGCCTCTGCAGACTGCTCTATTTCCTCACTGTTTTTTTCCTCTGTCTCCGTCCCTGCAGACTGTTCTACATCCTCTTTGCTTTCTTCCTCTGTTTCTGTCTCCACAGACTACTCATCTATGATCTCTATTGCTTGGCTCGTGTGAGCCCGGGGTTTCTTTAATTCTGCTTGTAACCCTGTGAGCCTCGCCGAATTTCTACGTTTTTCTAGTTGTTCAGATGTACCAGCGTCATGCTTCCGCTTTTCGGGTCATTTTTCAGGTTGCTTTTCAACTTGTTTTTGAACTTGCACTTCTGTGCAAGTGTCCTGCTTTCGTTTCTCTGAACGTCGGGGTGTGCTATCAATTCGTTTTCGTTTTTCCGGGCGTCCAGATGCGGGCGTCCCTTTATTGATAATAGCAATTAGTTCTTCCCAGCTGCTCTGCTGCTGGGTGAGACTATGATTCACTATCAAGCAAATTAATCCGTGGTGGCCAACCACAGATTCTACGTGTTGTGCCTTTTTCATACTTCATGCCACATCATGCAATAGTGAATTTAGCAATGCAGGTAAATTCACAGAACATTTTTGTTTTAAGACAGCTAGGAGTTTAAGATGTCATGGTCTCACCACGTCTTTTCTGCCCTCGCAAGTAATGTAGCTCTGGATGATTTTCGCCAATTCTGCCCATGGTTCTCCTAGCGCTGCTGGTAGCACCCCCTTTCCTCGGACTGTCAAACTCTGGCCCTCGTCCTGAAAGATTTCCACAATATTCTGCAGCCTCTCCTTCTTTATTGTCCAAACTGGTCCCGTGGCCGGTAGTCCTGTGACTCTTGCTATTATGTCGTCAGTGACTGCTATTCGCCTTCCTCTTACTGTGGAGTATTCTTCCTGTAGGTTTTGTAAAAATTCTTTCGCTACAGTTTCATTAGACTCCTTTAGGCGGTTGAGATAGGTCAACCATCATGCTCTCTTCAGGATTCTTCGGGCTGCAGCCGAAATAGTTAATATTTGTGGTTCTCGGCAGACTGACCTTCCTCCCATAGCTTCACTGCAAATTCTCAAAGGAACAACAGCTGTTCGTTGAAACGCAAAGAAGCTGGTGGCGTATTCCTCGTTCAAATTCAAATGCAATGACGTATGTAATGAACAACAACTCATGCAGAAGAAAACAAAAATGGCAAATGATCATACCATTGAGCCATGCTGTGCTCGAGTACAAAATCTTCTCGAATAACGGACTGACACGTGCTTTGGGGAATGATGAGGATACCTCCCCCCCCTCAATGTGATAAGCTGTCCCTGCCGTCAAATAAAGGAGTAGCGTCTGCTCTGCCGCGAGGCCTTTATAGAACAACTTATGAAAATATGCCATGTCTGCAAAAACAACCTATTACTGAAATCGAGGTAGAAAGTTATATCATTTTTAATACGTAAGCAACTGCAGTGAGTTGATGGAAGTTCGGGGATAAGACATTTGCCATAAATAGCGAGTCTCATGCGGTCACTGTCACTAGCTCTGTAATGATTGACGATAATAGATAGTCATGCGCTATATGGTTGGGTAATTAACTTAATTATCACGTTATAAGAAACAAGAGGATATAATCTCCTTACCCATTGGTGTAAAAGTTACGACTTCAATGCCATTAACAGAGCTCTGCTGCTGACATGTGTCCATAACATTGGCAGAGTTTTTTATTTCTCCCCGGGAACCATAGTCCTTTGTGTATGCCAGGCAGTGTTATATAATGTCAAACTGTAGGCCACTATGCAGGCTTGGTAACCCGTTAGTCATAATGCCATTCACGAGGAAGGAGCGAATAGTGGGCAGGCCGGCTCGTGGTGAGACCTCCTGTTCCAAGGGTTATTTATTTTGATATTCCTTTTGGACCATTTCCCAGGTGTGGTGGCCCTAGTGGGAATGCCACTTCGCTTCGATCCTGATGATCATGGTAGGCCAGCTCGTAATGAAACTCCCTATCCTGCAATTTGACAATTTTTTTTTTATTAAAAAAGCCTGCTTTGCTCGCTTCTTTTTTCTTGCTTTTAATAGAGAGCCTTTCATGTTTATACACAAAGGGTGGTTCAACACTCCTTGAGAGTAGGAATGGTGGAAGAAGTCTTAATATCCCAATAGAAAGGTATAGACCCTTTGATCTTATTGCCGAATGATAATCAAAGTGGGTAAAAAGGGATTAGCATGATAGAGATAACCAATCAGAATAGAGTTGATAAAACAATGGCAACAAAAGGTGATAAATAAACATATCTTTTCCCTGTGTCCTTTTGCCAATTCAGGGCAGTTACTTATAAAGATAGCGATTTATGATTTACTGATTTCCGTATACTGTGTTTTTGTTTCCATCACATAAGTGGATAACTGTATTCCAAAAGACTCAAAAGAACATTAGTACTAAGCATCCTTAAGAAGGAACAAGCTATTCTAAATCATATGAGTAGTGCTTTTTTTCAAGGAAGGGCACAACAACAACAGTTTGTTTGGGGAAAGGAACAGTGGAAATCAACAGTGCCGTTCCTTTTTTGAAAGGGAACAACAAAATCAAACAAGTGCCGTTCCTTTGGAAAAAGATCGGCAGAAATCAAACAATGTTGTTCCTTTCGGAGACAACAAAAACACACAAGTGCTGTTCTTTTTGAAAAAGGAACAACAAAAAATCACAAGTGCTGTTCCTTTAGGAAAAGGAACAACAAAAATTACAAGTGCTGTTCCTTTTGGAAAAGGAACATCAAAAATTGCAAGTGCTGTTCCTTTTGGAAAAGGAACAACAAAAATCACAAGTGTTGTTCCTTTAGGAAAAGGAATAGCAAAAATCACAAGTGCTGTTCCTTTTGGAAAATGAACAGCAAAAATCACAAGTGCTGTTCCTTTAGGAAAAGGAACAACAAAAATCACAAGTGCTGTTCCTTTTGGAAAAGGAACAACAAAAATCGAAAGCGTTGTTCCTTTTGGAAAAGGAATAGCAAAAATCACAAGTGCTGTTCCTTTAGGAAAAGGAACAACAAAAATCACAAGTGCTGTTCCTTTTGGAAAAGGAACAACAAAAATCGCAAGTGCTGTTCCTTTTGGAAAAGGAACAACAAAAATCGAAAGTCCTGTTCCTTTTGAAAAAGGAACAACAAAAATCACAAGTGTTGTTCCTTTAGGAAAATGAACAGCAAAATCAAAACATGTTGTAAAAATATGTGCAAAAATAATTCAAGCAGCTATATACAAATTGTAAAGAAAAGTAAACTTCTTAGTGAGTTACAGGTGGAGGAGACTTGTCTTCCTCCGGTAAGATTTCCATATATGAATCTTGGCTTAGTTGTTGACAGAAGGACTCCCGAGTAAGTGGTTTGCGATAAAGACAGACTCGATGGCCGTTTGCCTTAAAGGTATACCCAGAACCATCAATAGTAATCAGTGTGAGGGTACCATTGTCATGTACTTTCTGAATTTCATATGGTCCCAGCCAACGATTCTGGAGTTTCCCGGGGAAGTCCTGAAATCTAGAGTCATATAAAAGAACCCAGTCTCCTTCATGGAAGACTCTGTTTTTGATGAGAGCATCATGCCATTTAGCTCTCTGTTGCTGTATCAGGGTAGTGTGTTGAGGTGCAGAGAGCCTAATTTCATCCAGCTCATTAATCTGTTGCAATCGATTAGTTTGTGCCTCGGTTAAGTCTAACCCAACTTCTTGTGATGTTCGTAATGTCTGGATTTCAAATTCTATAGGAAAGATAGGTTGCTTTCCGAACATTAGCCGGTAAGGTGAGTGGCCAGTGGTGCTTCTCCATGTTGTTCTATAAGCTCACAGTGCTTCTGGTAGTCTGGCAGCCCAATCACGTCTATATGATGCAACTGTTTTTGTTAGAAACGTTTCTATTATCTTGTTGCTGCTTTCTACTTGCCCATTTGCCTGTGGGTGATATGGGGTGGTCATTTTATGCTGAACATGATAATTATTGAGTGTTTCCGCTATTCTGTTCCCAACAAACTGTGGCCCTCCATCTGTGATTATCTCTCTAGGGAGGCCATAGCGCACAAATAGATGGAGCAAGAACTGTATAACAGATTCTTCTGTAGCTCTGGGCAAGGCTTCTGCTTCAACCCACTTGGTGACATATTCTGTTGCCGCTAAAATGTATGTTTTCTAGTTTGATGGTAGGTTGATTGGTCCCATGAAATCAAGGGCCCATCGCTCAAATGGTTCGATGACTAATTGTGGTTTCAAAGGCATCTCATCTGAGTGACTAGGGCGTCCCACTCTCTGGCAACTATCACATGCTTGGACAAATTTCTTTGCATCTTTAAAAATTGTGGGCCAATAATACCCTGTATGTAATACTTTATGTGCAGTCCTGCGATCAGCAAAATGTCCACCACATGGTTGGTCATGGCATGCTTTCAATATATCAAAAATTTCATCTTGTCAAACGCATCTCCTGATTTGCATGTATGCCCCTGTGTGAAACAAATAGCCCCCAATCTAGGAAAATCTAGTACTTCGCTGGACAATCTGTTTTCGCTCATTAGGGGTTAGATGCTTTGGTAACTTACCTACTGCTAGGTAATTGGCGACATCAGCATACCAGGGTGTTTGAACAGCAACATCAAAGAGATGCTCATCCGAAAACTGGTCTTCAACTGCTGCTGCATCGACTGGCTTTGGCATTCTTGAGAGGAAATCAGCTACCGGGTTTTCTTTGCCGGGTCGATCCTTGATTGTAATGTCAAACTCCTGCAATAAAATCAGCCATCTGGTTATTCTTCCATTTGTGACAGGCTTATTTGCTAAATATTTTATAGCAGAATTATCTGTGTACAAAATAACGGGATATCCAATGATGTAATGTCTGAATTTATTGATAGCATGTATAACAGCTAGAAATTCCTTTTCAGTGACAGTATAATTTAATTCAGCAGGGGATAGATTCTTGCTAATGTAATAAATTGCATATGGTTTTCTATCCTCCTCTTGGCCAAGGACCGCTCCAATGGCTGCGTCTGAGGCATCAGATGATATCTGGAATGGCAAATCCCAATTTGGTCCCCGAAGGACTCGGGCTGTAGATATGAGCTTTTTCAGGTCATTGAAAGCACGTTCACATTTTTTTGTCCAAAGGAAATCAATATTACCAGTTAGTGCATACAATGGTGCAGCAATACGTGAATAATGTTCTATAAATCTTGTGTAATAACCAGAGAATTCAAGAAAGCTACGTACCTTTGTTTGAGTAGTAGGAGTAGGAATAAGCAAAAGTATTTGGATTTTGGCTGGGTCTACCTGAATGCCGGCTGCTGAAATATAGTGTCCTAAAATAAGTCCTTCTGTCATCATCATGTAGCATTTTTCATGGCTTAAACAAAGCCTGGTAGCTATGCAACGTTGTAGGACTTTTTCTAGTGTTTCCAATGCTGGATCAAACTCCTCTTCGTATGGAGTAAAGTCATCCATATATACTTCTAGTCCTTCATTTATTAGGTCTGCAAAAATGCTAAGGATGGCCCTTTGGAATGTGGAAGGGGCATTACATAAACCAAAAGGTAAAACTCGGTTGGCGAATGTTCCCAAAGGACAAGTAAAAGTAGTTTTGTCTTGATCTTTAGGGGCAATCTGTATTTGGTTATACCCACTAAAGCCATCGAGAAAAGAAAAGAATTTATTTCCTGCCAAAGTGTCCAATACTTGATCGATGAATGGGAGAGGAAAGTGATCTTTCTGCGTTGCCTTATTTAGTTCTCTATAGTTCACGCAGATTCTCCACTTCCCATTCTTTTTCAGTACCACCACAAGCGGGGAGACCCATTTACTCTCAGAGATAGGGTAGATGAAGTTAAATCTAAAATTTTTTGGAGCTCAACTTTTACTACTTATTTTAGATGAGGATTTAGTCTTCTCTGAGGCTGTCTAACAGGTTTTGCATCCTTTTCTATGTAAATGTGGTGTGTACACAATTGAGGATCAATTCCTTTCATATCAGGGTAATCCCATGCAAATGCGTCTTTATATTTTGTTAAAATATGGATGAGTTTTGTTTCTTGTTCTGGTGTAAGGTCGGCGTTAATGTTTAAGGTCTTCCTAGGTTCGATTTCCACAATTTTACTATGTGCAACTGAAGTGACAGGGATTGTGTGGTCATGCACATCTTTCAGAGGTTCCTCCTCTACTTCGTTATCAAATGCTGCTTTTATCATATGACACTGGGTACGAGATGTGAGTTCAGTTTGACTCATAAAGTTGCTGATGGCATCATCCTCTGTTTGATCTTTGAACTCTAGCGCTTCTTGTATAGTTAATGGAGATCTGATGTTGTCAGTAAGATATGATACAGGGTGCCTATTAGTTTTAACTATTGTGATGCTTGGCTGTGCTGGGGGATATAGTACTAAATTCTTGATATCCGCCCCCTTAGTTATGATAATGTTCCCTTGCCGACAGTCGATATAGGCATCAACGGTAGCGAGCCAAGGTCTTCCTAAGATCAATGGATGTCCATTTAGTCGGGTTTTAGGGTTTATTATCAGAAAATCAGTTGGGTATTCCCAGGAATCAACCGAGACCATGACATCATGCAGTATGCCTTCCGGCCTAACCACCGATCGATCAGCCAATTCTAGCAAAGTTGAAGTGGGTTATGTAGATGTAATACCTAACTTTTGGCAAGTGGCAGTTGTCAATATATTGATTGCAACTCCAAGATCAACTAAGGCATTAGTTAAGTTTTAGCCATAAATTTGAACAGTTACTATTGGGTTTCCTGGGTCTTCATACTTAATAGGTGTTTCCTTTCTTGATAATAGGTCAGATAAAGTACCGAATACTTGAACTCTTGGATTATCTATTACATTCCTTCTCGGTCTTTTTATGCAAAATTCCTTAATAGTTTTAGCGTATATCGGGATGTCTTGAATGGCCTGAAGGAATGGAATTTTTATGTACAAATTTTGTAATTCTCCCAGAATGTCAAAATTAGGTTGCTGTATAGGTCGAGGTATGACTAAACGTTCACGGAACAGGGGAGAGGATGTAGTTGCCTGATTCTGAGTTTGTTGTCCATTTACATCCTCCTCTTGTGACAGATGTTCTCTAGGTAACTGATCTTCAATTTGAACTGTTTTATTTCCCTCTGTTTGAATAATACGCCCAGATCTTAGCTGCAGATCATTGCATTCCCTCAGATCGGGTCCTTCTTCTGGTGTTTCTAAAATTTGGAGTGCGTGGACCGGTCTGTTATTTGGATTGGGATTGGGCTGGGCTGGGAGTTGGGGTCTGAGATTAGATTGGGGGTTTTGCTGTAAAGCTGGCAGTGTAGGTTGAGGGAAAGGAATATTTCCTACTGGCTGCTGTGTTGGTCTCTGCCAATTAGTCTGCCAGACTGAACCTTGTGAAGTGGGGGGAGTCCATTGTGGTGGGTATGGGTTGTTTTGCCAGTATGGTGGGGGGTAAGAAGGATTCGACCAACCAGATTGGCTTGTCTGATTTAGCCACGGGTTTGCAGAAGGGTACAACTATGATGACCAGTTTGGAAATGGGAGTTGAAACTGACTTTGCCATGTACTATACTATTGAGTATTGTACTGCGGATATTGAAAAGAAGAGGCTGGGTTTGAAAACATACCAGCTTGTCGCAGCTGCCACTGACGACGCTGGTTGAGTAGATATACTACCTCTGGTTCTTCTTTTGCTTCCTTATATACCGCTTTCAGTCTAGGTAATGAGGGACAACTTTCTGTAGAGTGATCCCTTGTACAAATGGCACATGTTTGAACTGTATCTAGTGGGCATTCCTTATGGCTATGCTTCTTCCTGCACCTGGGGCAGAAGATTGCTAAATTCTGTTCTGCCTCCATTTGTTTCTGCTTAGCTTGCAAAACGTCCAGTTGTATAGTCAGTGTTCCTAGTATATCAGTTTTAAAATTTTCAAATAAATTTCAAATTTCCACACGTGTTACTCCTTCTAATGAAATTTTGTTTTCTCGTGTAAATCGATCATGTTCTGCTGGTTTGATTCGTGTACTGCCTCTCGAACGCCTGATACATAGATCAATTATATCAACAAAACTTTCCTGATAAATATCCCCTTTCTCCATAATGTTTAATGTTTCAATCCATTGTTCTTTCATGCCCCTTATTAATGCTGTTTTCAACACGTTATTAGGCAAAGACAACGATGCATAAGGGGATCTTTGCAGATTATACTGGAAACGTTCCACATATTCTTCTAGTGTTTCATTTGGTCTAGCTATTATGTAAAATATTTCATCTTTTAATTCTCTAGACCTACAATAATCTTGATATTTCTTTAGAAAAGATTCTTTCATTTGTTCCCAGTTATTTATAACTCCACCACCTAATCCCATAAACCATCTTAAAGCTACCCCTTTCAGAGTGGAGGGGAACAATTTTAGTTTCTGGGGGTTAGTGGTGTAATCATATCCCCTGCATAGTACATCAAATTCGAATAAGAATGCATCGAGGTCCTCTGATGTAAGTTCGTGAAATGTAGGGATGTGTTGAAGGGGGATTGCTTTCATAGGAGCATTTGCTGCGGAATCCACTATGGGGTATTTGTAATGTAGAGGTTTGGGTGTTTGGCGGATTTTGAGCCATTGGGTCAAATATATGCCAATAACCTTCTGGAATCTCTAAGAGGTTATTCCTAGGTTGAGGAGGAATGTTTTCAACAGGAGCTGTTTTAATAGCACTTCCTCTATTTGGGATTTCTGTCTGAGGAAATAGGGTGTCTTTAATAATAATTTTTACCGCGCTTCCCTTGTCTGGGCTATTCAATGGCTGAGTTATCCTAGGAGGAGATCTTGGCTCCCCAGTTTCCCCAGTTTCCCATTCTCCTTCACAAAGATTACTGAGATTCCCTTCTTGCAGTCGCTCTGGAATAGAATTTTCAATTTCTTGAAAGTCGTATTTGTCAGTCTGACTATGCACCTCAGCAAAGGCTTCAGATGGTGAGCCTGAGGCCTGAAGGGAACTAGTAGGCTGTTTGGAAGTAACTTTCCTGGGTCCTACTGAAGGCTGAGATTCAAATTTCTTATAGATTTCGTCTATGAATGTTGATCGACCAAGGGTCACCGGTCCCTTAGCTTTTTCTGACTTTGGTAACCGTTTGGGATTTTTCTCCGCCTTTTTCTGCTTAGTCATGCACTCAATTTAACTACTAAGTTTTAAGCAGATAGCAGCAAATCTGCAAGAAAGCGGGCAAAGGAGTAGGGCTTGTACATGCTCTGCACGTAGGTTCTTACCTTCCATTTTCAAAACCCAATTCTTCCCTAGCAGGTTTGTACACTACTCTGAAAAAGACAAATGGCTACACTCTTTCCCTGGCAACGACACCAAAATGTAGAGCTATAAAAAGGGTCTCTTTCACCTCTAGTTACCTCACATTAATATGTCAATCCGGGAACGTCTGGTTATTTCAAAGAGTGTCTCTGTCTGGGGCTTAGCACTTGCCAGAGTAATGCTTGTAGTACAGCTATTTAAAAGTAAATTAATGCGAGTCTACAATTTAACTACTTCAAAAGAGCAAATCACACCAAGTATTGCATCAGCCAAAGGTTCGGTAGCAATAACCCATCCTTTCCATAACTAATGAGAACAGATCAGAGGTATGGGAGTCAAATAGCAGATGCTGGGCTCACTACAACCTGAGACCATTCTTAATGAATAGAAATGAAACAGCAGGTAAAGGAAATAGCAATGAAATAGAACAACACATCAACCAAGGGCTCCGTAGCAATAACACATCCCTTTCATAGCTGATGGAAGCAGATCAGAGGTCTGGAAGCCAAATAGCAGATGCTGGGGCTCACTACAACCTGAGACTGTCCTTAAGAAACAGTAAATTAGCAATCTGGAAATGGAACAACAATTGAAATGGAACAACAGATAAATGGAACAACGAATAAAGGGAAAAACAAATAAATGGAACAACAATTCAGAAATGGAACAAAAATTCAGAAATGGAACATCAGTTGAAATTAGAAGTAACCAAGTTCCTCAAGCTGTAATTCTATTTAATCTCTCCAACCAAAACATCAATCCTTCGGTCTTAAAAGATGTACACATATGATGGAACAACACTACCGATCAAAACATTAGAAACACAACATACTCAATCTGCTTCTGTTATTGATCTAAATAAACGCATACGATTGCATCTCAAGATGAAGAACAGTAACATTCAATAATCATGTGAAAACAGATCTTTTCAAGATAACTTGTTATAATGCTAAACACAATCATAATGAACTCTGTAATGGAGTGACAATGTCCTATGGAGATTAATTAATACTTAAAGGATTGATAAAATGACACAGCTTCAATATAAAATTCAGGAACACGAGACGAGTTAACATAACAGAGCATGTAATGTAATATTCTTAAAACGCAGCAGATTACCAGATTACGTCTATGAACAAACCACACAGAAACCACGCGTAATGGTACAAGAGCAAGTGTCCTCCAGGGCCGGGCCCTTAGCCTCCAGGGGTACACCGCTTAAGATAGATCCAGGCTCAAAGATAAAAGAGTGAACAAGTCTGTATTAAGGCATGAAATAAAATTACAGGAACTCAAGTCTTCAAAAGAATATAAAGATCATAGTTCTGATCTTCCTTAAAAGAAAGTACATAAAGATCCTCCTCTGTAGCCAATAGTGCTATCCCTTTTATAAGGAAGATGGCGGAGATATCTAGATACAGAAAATAGATAAAATAGAGATCCCTCAGGATCTAAGATCCTAAGGGATTCACAGAATCGTTAATACTACGTCACTTCTTTCCTTTTCTGCTCCGTGCTGGTATCTCCGCGTCCTTTCCTGGGTTGATTCATTTTGATCTGGTTTTCTTCCGGTCTCCCATCAAAGGGACAACAGTTAGCTCATCCTTGTTTTTACCTTTAGAATGGCCGCCTTTCGTTTTTCCTCCCTCTTGCACATAGAAATGACAATTGTCAGTGTTTCTCATTAATCTTTCGTGTTTCGTTATAAATCCTTATCATTATCTAAATTTCCCATACAAAAGGATTTTGAGTTCTAATAAAAAGATACCAAAATAACCATCGAAACATACCTTCCTTGATACTCCACAATCATCCTGAATATCATGATAGGATTTCTGAATGGCTTGAAGAAACTTATCGAGAAAATTCCTCTACAAGCATGTGACATCTTGCCTCACTTGTGCTAAATTTAGGGTTAGGCATGAATAGATGTGTGCCATGGCTGGATGATCATGGATTTCAAGTATATCATTCTCTTTACCAGGTTTAGATTTTAGTTTGGATTAAACTATCTTTCATGAAACATCTTCTTGTAAGTAGACATGACCTTCTTGTTGCTTGTAGGTTTTACAGGTAAGCATTCTTGTTTTTGGACAATTATTTACATTGATTCTAATCATTGACATATTTGTTTTTGCAGGTTGGGAATTGCAGTAGTGGATGCATTGGAATTTTGATTTCACATGATCGAACCTCCTCTCTGGTTAAATTAGGGTTTTAGGTTTAGATTAGTTAGGGTTTACTTGTCAAAGTTGGATTATTCAGGTTTTCTTTTATGGTTAAAGTTTAGATATTATTTTGTTGTGTTTTGTTCATTGCAGGAAGTTAGTTTTCTACATGATATTATGCTACCATATTGCATTTATATTCTTGCACTGCTCGTTACTGCATAGCATTCATTAAAATCTTTGCATATGTATTTTAATTAGAATGAGTTGATTCCTCCCTTGCATTTACATGACATAGTCTTGCATGCTATATTACATCGGGCATTCATCTTCTTGTATAAAATACTTTGGCTATTGACCTAGCCTTGCCATTTCTATTTGCTGCATGCCATCGCATGATCCTTCACAAGCCTAGAGATTTTCGATCCTTTGGTGCTCTGAATAGATTTACGCCTGTGTGCACATGCTCAAACCCTAAAGGAGCTCCTTTAGCCTCTTTACACATGATGAAATATAAGAAGAGCTTCCCTAGTCACCTTTCCCTAATGATGAAACCCTAGCCCCAACAGTTACGTGTAGTTGTAATGGTTACTCTAAAAGGAAACCTCTCGTAGACCTAGTAATCAAAATTGTGTCCAAAACATGTCTCCTATCACTCTATTGCATTAAAAAACAAGTAAGTGCTCATGGGGAACTTTGCTTAGTTCAAATGAACTATATCTATAACCTAAACCTTGTCTCTGGAATGGTCCTGGATATTTCATGGTATGTGTTCATTATTAACCTGTCAATTGGAGATGTGATGTGGAAGCAGGGCATGAGAGAAAACCTAAATCAGAATATATTTTGGTTTTTGTTAAACAAGAAAAAACCTCTATTATTTGTAAAAATAAGTCGGTATCCCTCATCTGCCCTGGCATAGTAAATGCCCAATAAATAAAGCCAATGTGTACATGAAAGAAAATAAAATTAAGTAAAGCGTAAAGGATTAAGAAAGTCTTCCTACATAGAGAGGTGATATGACAACTTTGTCAGGGTACTGTCCTGACCTGTTGGCAATGGAGCAACGTCTGTGATTTCTTGGAGTAACTCTACCGAGTTACTATCTAGGCCTTATGGCAATGGAGCAACACCAAAAACCTATTTCGAAAATTTTCAATACAATAAGTCCTCTACCTTGTTCTCTGCATCATTATCAAGTACTAACACATGTGAACTTGTTATGTGGTGTTAATGACTAAAAAGACCTATATGAGGCATAATGGAATGGCATATGTGTTAAAGATCAAGCAACCATAGGAGTACCCATATGACTTCGCTCATACTCCCTTGAATTATTCACTAAACTTGACTTGTTATAGGATGTAGCTAGAGATGTTGGATTCTACCAGTGGTTTGCCAATTGTTGTAGCTATTACAAAAATGTCCAAAATTTTGAACATATTCAAAATTTTGGGTCCCCCTCTGCTTGCCTTAGTCCTATAGGGTTATGATAAAGTTTTAAATTGATCAGTATCCCCTATGACTCATTCATGTCAATCCTTGCTAATACACCCACTCACGTGACACATACTACAATTGTATATCATGTTTCATCACGTATATTGACTTCATGTTTGCATTAAGGTTTTAAGGCATTTTGTTATGAAACTAGCTCAAAGAAAAGATAGAAAAGATAGATCAATGCCTTAGAATTCAGCCTCTTCGAGGGGGAAACCTCCTTTACATTACATAAATGAGCAATTCTTGGATAATTCAAATGAAAAACCTCATTTCTATATATAGGAGTCTAAGGAGTCACATTATAACCCAACTGACCTAACAATAATAATATAAAGCCACAAAAATAACAATAGAAGGATTCTATGGGGCACAGTAATAATAATATGGGGACAATAGGGGCACACCAATATTAATAAGGGATACAACTACAATAGTAATGGGGTAATCACTAGTATTATAGGGACCCAACATGCCCCTC
>APFE031549978.1:31962-73058 GCA_000404065.3 Pinus taeda
AGAAAAGATAGATCAACGCCTTAGAATTCAGCCTCTTCGAGGGGGCAACCTCTTTTACATTACATAAATGAACAATTCTTTGATGATTCAAATGACAAAACCTCATTTCTATATATAGGAGTCTAAGGAGTCACAATATAACCTAACCGACCTAACAATAATAATATAAAGCCACAAAAATAACAATAGAGGGATCCTATGGGGCACAGTAATAAAAATATGGGGACAATAGGGGCACACCAATATTAATAAGGGATACAACTACAATAGTAATGGGGTAATCACTAGTATTATAGGGACCCAACACATTTTTTCTTTTAGCGATGCATTAGAACCCTTATGCCCCCACATGCCTTTATCCCTCTACCATGCATGTCATAACAAGTTAGGAGCATATTTTATTGTTAGCCATGGTTTCACCCCATTACATCAGGATTTACAAAGATATTCTCTTCCTGGCACATCCTTGAAACCGTAGGTGGTCAAAATGAGAGTCACCTTGATGTTTTAACCTTACCCATATGCCCCAATGTGTACAAGATCATTAGCATCACATTGCACTAGCTTTGCATAATTTCAAGAACCCATTGACATGTTAACACTACCTTTACCATTAGTTTAATGCATGTGTTTATAACTACAAAATATTATATAAATGAAAACAAAGATAGAACGTGACAATTTCAAAAAGTCATTGAGAACTTATGCACGCATTCATGTGCCCTAGGATTTGGTTTCTGTTGAGTTATAAAGAATCATTATTATATATCATCATTCAATTAACATGTGTTATTATTTTTCTATATAGGGAAAGTGAGGCAACACCTTTTATTTTGTAGCAAAGCATAATCAAAGGGTCACAACTCCTATATGCGCAAAGTCCATATCTTAATGCTAGACATATGAAACAATTTTTTAGTAGTCAACAATATGCCTACCATTGTATATATATTGGGGGGTTACACACATAAAGAAAAATTGTTTAGGGATATCTCCAAACCAGTACAAAGGAGTGCTACCATTTAGAATTTACACTATGGATACATGACCTTTTGTCCTTTTATGCTAGTCTCATGTTGGAGACGTTACCTCTATCCAAAGCCCTCTTGAAGCAAACATTATTCCATTGTAACGACGAACTCACACCTTCAAATTATGCATAAGGCACAAATGACACCATGAAGGGTTTGATGTCAGAATGATATAAGGTCATATTAGAATTCATACAATGCTTCCTACATACATAATGATGTAAGATAACACTCCTTTGCAAAGAACAACACTATATATATACACCATGCGATCTTGTAAAAAGTAGCGTGCTACAAAGAGCATTGTAACTATGAGCATCATACAACATGGTCATATAATAAATCAATGAAAGCCCATTTTAATTGATACACAAATACTTCGTCCAAATAATATACATATGCTATTATGACACACATCAAGGGTTGAGATAGAGAGAAACAATAATAGCAATTTCTATGACAATATCTGCCCACACATAACGCTGGAAACATTGTTGAGAGTGTACACGCATTCCAAGATAGGCTAAAACAACCAATACAACTGGTTGTGCAAGGATCGTTGCTTCAATCTATTGAAATTCCATGAGGTCGTCACCGATTTGCATCAAACTATAGGGAAATGGGCTTCATCCATTTTAAGTATTTAAGATCGTACATGGCATGAACACCTCTCATGATTAATAATATTAAAGGGAAAGAGGGGATGCGTTGAAATCTGTCAGGCCCCCAAGTCATCATCATCGCCCGTGGATGAGTCAAGCACCCAGCTCTGGCACGTTTAATCGATGAGATGGAGGGGGTGTTTATTCGACGAGATGGGTGGGCACGTGTAACCAACAAGCTGGTGGGTGCATGAGTTGGGTGGGCACATTCAACCGGCGAGCTAATGGGTGCATTTAACTAATGAGATGGAGGGCGCGCCAGGAGAAGCCAACACGGGTAGCGGTTGGTGAAAAATTGTAATCGGCTAAGCGTTGGGCATATATGCGACCGAGAGTTTATAGGTAGTGGCCAAAGTATATAGGTGGGGTGACATTATATTAGAGGGTGCACGATGTGGAAAGGGCCAGTTGGTTTGGTGAAGGCAAATCCCCTTCCAAACATGGGCGACCATATATATACGGGAGGGTGACTTGGAGAAGGAGCACCAAAAGATCACCAATCAACAAACACAAAGAAGTGTGAGTTAAGGTGTAGGCAAACATATGAGCTTGTAGTTTAGGAAGGAGTAACAGTTCAAGTGCACAGGTTGGGCAGGCCGCATGGTGGGCAAACTAACTCGTCGCACAGTTTTGGGTGGCACGAGCGGCAAGCCGGGCAAGCGCATGTGTAGGTGAGCAGACTGCCACATCGGCCAACTCGGTTGGGCCACAGGTAGTAGGTTGGGTTGCACGAAATGGTTGGGAAGAATGCCCAGGATTGGGTAGTGCAATACGTAGTGCAACTGCGGTCGGGTCATGCAGCAGGGCATGCTGACTAGTCGAGACATAGTCTCCTAGAGGAATTGCAAATTTTACAGAAATTTACATAAATATGAATTATTGAAGAATATTATGTCTCTTGCATGAATAATGTGTTGTGACTATTTTTTTTAAGTATTTCACACTTAACTATTTAATAATGATGAAAAAAATACTAAGTACATGTAGTCTGGAAAATGTAAAGAAAAAATGTTAATTGGAGTTGTTTAGACGATGCTGCACATAGCCCAGTTCGGGAAAAAGGAATTGGAGCCATGAAAGATTATATCAGAGCTAGTACAACAACAAAATGTAGAGACTAGGTATGTATGCAGTCTGAAGTTTTTGAACAAAAGAAATCTTGGATGCATAGTTTGGGGTTTCTTGACTTGGAGGTTCATGGAAAAACCATCCAAGATTTGGTGGACACGGGTGCCACACACAAATTTATGATGACAAGGTTGGCGAGAGAAGATGGGTTGCAGATTGTTACAAATAATGTGGAGGTCAAGGCACTGAACTCGAAGGCTAAAGTGTTGGGATTGGCAGATGAATTTCTAATTCGAATTGGAGACTGGAAGGGTTGATTGGACTTCATGGTGATGAAGAAGAATGAATTTGATATTATATTGGGGCAAGATTTTTTGAAGGGAAATAAGGAAATTATTGTCCCGTTTTGCGATGAGATCATGTTGATTGGAGGCTCACAAACTTGGACTTTGCTGACTCATAAGAAAAGAAAGGAGGTAAAGGTACAACATATTTCTGCACTAAGTATGAGGAAAGCAATGCGGGATTCATATGTGGAGACATATGTGATGTCATTAGGGGAGTTGAAAGAAATGATGGAATGGGGACGCCTATTCTAGCTGAGATTTCTGATGTATTGAAAAATATGCAGATTTGATGCCCAATGAGTTGCTGAAAGCACTTCTGCCAAGACGTGCAGTGGACCATAGCATTGAGCTAGAGCTAGGGAAGCAACTTTCGACAAAAAATCCTTATCATTTTTGAGGGCCAGAATTGGAGGAGTTGAAACAACAGTTGAAGGATTTGGTTGATGTAGGTTTCATATGACCTTTAAGGTCCCCGTATGGTGCCTTAGTATTGTTCCAATGGAAGAAAGATACAGAATGAATTATGGATGTCTTGTGATTATCATGCTCTTAATAAGCAAACGATAAAGAACAAATATCCTTTTCCACTTGTTGTAGATTGCTTCGATAAGCTTGAGAAAGCCTGAGTGTTTTCCAAGCTAGACTTGAGGCATGGGTATTATCAGGTGCGAATAGTGGAGTAAGATGAGAAGAGGATCACTATTGTGACAAGGCATGGGAGTTTTGAATTCCTTGTTATGCCTTTTGGGTTGCGCAACGCTCCTACTATGTTTTGCACTTTGATGAACGATGTGTTATGTCCATATTTGGATTTGTTCGTAGTAGTATACTTGGACGATATCATGATATTCTGTGATAACATGGAGGATCATAAGAAGCACTTGGATTTGGTATTTGAGGCACTGAAGAATAATCATTTGTACTTGAATAAGTCGAAGTGTATGTTTTCCCATACCGCGATTCCATTCCTTGGACACATTATGGGTCAAGGGCACATATGGATGGAGCCGAGAAGAGTGAAGGCGATAGAGGATTGGATTGAATTGAAGAATGTCCATGATATGAGGGTGTTTTTGGGGATGACCAACTACCAACAAAAGTTTGTAGAGGGGTACTCCATAGTAACATCGCCACTGATATAACTTTTGAAGAACTTAAAGAAATGGAGTTGGACGGAGAAGTGTCAAGCAAAATTTTAAGATTTGAAGAAGAGGATGGTTACAACATCGATACTAAAGTTACCTGAATTTGAGAGACCATTTGAGGTGCACACAGATGCTTCATATTTTGCGACAGGAGGATTTCTTATGCAATATGGGCATATGGGAGTCGAAATTTATATGATAAAGAACAACGATATCTGGTTCATGAGAAGGAGATGACTACGATCATCCATTATTTACAGGTATGGAGGAATTACTTGATCAGGAAGCCTTTTGTTGTTGAGACTGAAAACATTGCAACGAGTTATTTTTAATCTCAACCAAAGTTGTTAGTGAAGCAGGCTCATTGGTAGGACTTCTTGGTAGACTTCGACATGACTATTGAGTATAGACCAGGAAGAATCAATGTAGTTGTAGATTCCCTCAGTAGGAAGGGACAATTAGTTGCACTTGAGGAGGGAGAAGATCAAGCATAATGTAGTAGGATTCGAGTATAGATGACCGATCAGATGCATAATAGACTTTGAGCTAGTATGGAGACATATACTCAAGAAAAATAATCCTGAAGCAGGTGAAGGAAGGAAATACATGGAGGTTTTTTCTACGAGATGGACTCTTGTTATTTAGGAACCAAATTTACATTCCAAAGTCATCAGGACTTAGAAAGAATCTCTTGAAGGAGTGGCATGATTCTCCATGGGCTGGCCACTCAGGGCATCGCCATTCTTTAGCATTGTTGGAGAGAGGATTATTTTGGGAGAAGATGTGGGAGGATGTAGAGGAGTATGTACATACATGCATCATTTGTCAACAAGAAAAATCAGATAATTAGAGATAGGGAGGATGGTTGCAGCCTTTACCGATTCTAGAGAGACCATGGATGAGTGTTCGATGGACTTCATCACTCAGTTACTGCAGGTACATGGTTATAACAAAGTTATGGTAATGGTTGATTATTTTTCTAAGTATGCCGTCTTAATTTCGACGAAGATACCATGTGAGGCCGGGAAGAATACTAAGATATTCTTAAAAAATGTTGCCAAATATTGGGGTATGCCATTGAGTATTGTATTGGACTGAGATCCCCGATTCACAAGCAGATTTTGGACCACTTTGTTCAAGTTGGTTGGGATAGATTTGTTGCAGAGTTCACGTTACCATCCATAAATAGATGGGCAGACTGAACATATTAATGCACTACTAGATGACTACTTGAGACATTATGTGATGGATGATTAGAAGAATTGGCATAAACTCTTAGATGTGGCTCAGTTTAGCTATAATATGCAAAAGAGTTCCACAACCGGGTATAGTCCATTTGAGTCGGTAATGGACAGGTGCCAGTTGCTCCACACACTGTGCTATCAAGGGGATTTATGAGGAGTCCACATGTGAAAAGATTCTTGACAACATGAGAGGAGACCTTGGAGTTAGCATGGGTGCACTTGCATGAAGCTGTAAGGAGGATGAAGAAATGGGTAGATAAGAATAGACAGGATGCACACTTCATTTTTGAAGACATGGTTTTTCTGAGGATTACCGGGGATCAATTTCAAGCAACGAAAGGGACTGTGAGATCTTTGACGAGGAAGTATGAAGGACGATTCCAGGTAAAGAAGCAAGTTGGGGATATTGCCTATGAGTTGGAGCATGCAAACCACACACGTTTGAAACATCTCGTGTTTCATATGAGTTAGCTCAAGAGATGTCAACTTGATGCACATCAACTTGAGAGGACAACACGATCAAGAGTACTAACCATGATTGTGGATAGGCCACACCTTTTTTTGGAGAAGATTTTGGATCTTCAGACTATGGGTGTTGGGAAAACTACATGGAAAGAGTTCTTTTCAAATGGAAGAATGCACCAGAGGAGAGTAGCTAGGAAATGGAGGATTCATAGTGGAGATGGAGGAAGGAGATTGCTTAGTATGACATTGAGTTGATGAGAGTAGCTAGATTGCCAGGGATGACAATGACTTCTAGTGGGGGAGGATGTAAAGTCCCCAAGTCATCACCGGTTCCCTTGGATGAGTTGAGCACCCAACTCAGGCATGTTTAACTGACGAGATGGCGGGAGCGTTTAACTGGCAAACTGGGTGGGTGCATTAAATCGACGAGCTGGTGGGTGTGTTTAACCGACAAGCTGGTGGGTGCATTTAATTGACGAGATGATGGGTGTATTTTACCGACGAGCTGGAGGGTGCACCGGGAGAAGCCAACATGGGTAGCAGTCACTTAAAAACTGAAATCGGCTAAGTGTTGGGCATATATATGACCGAAAGTTTATAGGCGATGGCCAAAGTATATAGGCGAGTCGACTTTATGTTAGAGGGTGCGACATGTGCAAAAGGTAGGTTGGCTTGGTGAAGGCCGAGCCCCTTCCAAACATGGATGACCATATATATATACGAGAGGGTGACTTGAAGAAGGAGCACCAAATAATCACCAGTCAACAAACATGAAGAAGTGAAATTTAAGGTGCAAGAAAATGGATGAGTCCACGAGCTGTGCAGGAATAAAAATTTGAGTGCATAGGTTGGGTGGGCCACAGGGTGGGTAGACCGATCCATCGCACAGTTTACGTGGCACAGGAAGAAAGTTGGGAAGGCGCAAGCATAGGTGGGTGGCCTAACACGCGACCAACTCGATTGGGTCGCAGGTAGTAGGTTGGGTCGCAACACAATTGGGCCGAGCACCTAGGCTTGGGAAACACAATATGTAGTGCAATTTCAATTAGGTTGTTCAGTAGGGCATGATGACCGACTGGGAAGTGTACCGGGAAGTTGTAAACTTATGAACTAGGTCGAGACATAGTCTCCCCAATGAATTGTAAATTTTACAGAATTTTACATAAAGATGAATTATTCAAGAATATTATGTCTCTTTCATGAATAATTTATTGTAAATTTTGTTGTTAAGTATTCCGCACGTAACTATTTAATAATGATGAATGAAAGACTAAGTAGGCGTAGTCCAAAAAACGTAAAGGAAAATATTAGTTGGAGTCATCTAACCGGTGCTGGATGTAGCCCAATTCAGGAAAAAAGAATTAGGGCTGTGACAAAACTTGTGGCAATACCAAAAAAGAAACACATAAAAGTGACAACACAATGCTACGTGGAAAGGCATGCTGAAATGATCTTCTATTATATTGGTGTCACATATTTAGAATAAAACCTTAAAACCCTTGTATATTGGTGAAGCATGATTTTGGATTCCATTACGGTAAAAGTGCTTGAAGCCTTATTGCAAAGGGTTTCATGCCTTATTTTGAATTCCATTATGGTCGAAGGGCTTGAAGTCTTAATGCAAAGGGTTTCATGCCTTATGCATTATGTCAACGCACATATTGAAACTATTGAGGCTATACTTACGCTACACATGTTGGAAAATGAAAAGTTTTACTATGTGGGATATTATTCGATGAAGCTAATGATATTCTCCACCTTATTCGATGAACTAGAGATAATAGAGGGAGTTTCTGCATTGATAATTTCAAATCAACCTGAAGCAATTGATTACACACTAACGCATCCTAGTCACCCTGGTTTGCAATTACTTTTCTTTTATGAGTCACATTTTTCCTAGAGGTCGCGATATCGTAGCACAAAACCTTAAATTTCCATCTAGGAGATGTGACCTCTTTTTCATTGCGACCATGAAACCTCTCTAAAGGTTGCTAAGTAGCATGATCACCCTTGTGAAAGTCCATAGCCAATGGGATCTTTGATGAGATGCAACTATGTGACCTCTGCCCATGTCACTAAGTCATGTTATCATAGCCAAACCAAGCCAACGATCCATCTTACCTCCATTATAATCTGACTTGTCGACCTTCATGCCATTAAAATGTGACCTCGCAGCTCGACACTGAAAGCTACCATTGGCCATAGTCCACATACTCAAACTCTAACGACTAATTCTCAAATGAGAATTGTGCTTTCAATGATGAATGTGAACTATTTTAAAAGTTTAAGAAAGCTTAAATAGCAATGAAGGGAACACCAATATGTCAAAACACTATAAGAGAAATATTTGTGACACTCCATGATATGTGAGGATAGTTGGAAATATGGTTAGCTAAGGAAAGGAGACAACATAAAGATAAGCACGTCATCAAGATAGGTGATTTGTAATGGAGCATATTAGTAATGCTGTGATGATTCCCCATTCAGAATAAAACCCAAGATGCTTATCATTTTCTTATCAAGTACTGAAGGATTCACAATTTTCTTAATTAACCGATTTCCATGAGAGTTTCTTATGTAAATGTTATAAACAATTTAACATAAATATATGCCGAACATCAACAAAATGACAACAAAGAACATCAAAGTACAACTCACAACACAAAGATTTGATGAGGAGTTCACCCATCTTGGGCTACGTCTCCTTGGTCTGGCTTCCAATGTTTGGGCCTCTCTACAATGTTCAAAATTACAACAAAATTGTGTTTATAATGCTCAAAAGCCTTTGAAACCTGTCTCAATGAGTTCATAATAGAAACAAACTGCTAGAATTGACTCTTTTTGAACCTAATTTGGATAATAACTAAAGAAGTTATGACCTCTCTCGGTTCTTCCACAATTTGCTCAAAAAATTCCCCATTTCCGGCCAATAATCATCAAATTAGCCCTAAAATCTGCTAACTGTGTCAATATTTCACCGCACACGGGCCATATTCTGTCGGCCAAATTGCAAATTGAAATTGGCGAATTCTAGTAGGCGTAAGGTCTGTGAACACAACAGTAATGTTGTGATTGCAATGCGGCTGACCCGACGAGAGTATTAACCAGAATCCATAAAAAAATCACATCCAAGATCCTTTTTTCATTTCGCATTCAGTGGTGACTAGGATGTGGGACTTGTGTGCGATTGCGATATGCAATATCGCATCGCAACTCGAACCTGCCTGGGCCGATTTTGTAATGTTGATTTGATTTTCTGTGTGATTGTGATATGCGATTTATTGCATCACAACCCTGATCCCACCGAGATCCATTTCTATAACACCTTCTTTCCTATGATTGTGATTTACGATATGTGGGGGGAAATGGTGGCATGCCACTTGGAACCTTCTCATTTGCTGAAGGGCCTTGCCATGTCATCCAATCCTGCCATGTGTCTACGTCAAACTTGAAGTTGAACTTGCTCTAACTTTTGCATACGAGCTTGGATTCAAGTGTCGTTCACACCATTGGATTCATAATGACGAGCTCTTCACTCTAAAGTTGAGTTTAACAAAATTATGGCACTTCAATTATTGAGCATAAACTTGAGCACCTGATCACTTCTCCCCACTGGAAGCTTTTGGACCCCAAAATATTATATTCACTTATTGAATAAATGAGGGTACTGTTCGCTTCCCTTCCCCTCTTCAATCCATTTGGCCTTTGATGGATTTGTACCTTTGAGACCCACTCGAAGATAATCAACATTTCCTCTCTTTGATGACCTTGTTCTTCTATCAAGTATGGTGTCTTGTTGAAGCTCATCAAGAAATTCTAGAAAAGAATATTCAATTGATGGAATTTGTACACTTTCTCCTTGATCTTCAATCAAAGGAGGCTCATACAATTTCAAATTTTCAACATTAACAACAGAATAAATTTTCATATATGAAGGCAAATCAAGCTTGAAAGCATTATTACCAATCTTTTCCGGAATTTTAAATGGACCATAATGGATTGGTTTTATCTTTTTACCTGCACCTTGAAGCCTTTCCTTGCTAATGTAAAGCCAAACTTCATCACCTACTTGAAATTGATGATCCACATGATGCTTATCATGCCTTGACTTATACTTGCCTTGACTCTTGTCTAGTTGTTCTTGAACTGTTTGGTGAGTCAATTGAATTTGGTCAAAGATGAAATAGAAAGGAGATTTAGGCAAATAACCAAGACATGCGTTAAAAGACGAAGTTAGAGTAGAAGAGTGTTTTTCTCGGTTGTAAGCATGTTGAATATAATGCAACTGTTCATCCCATCACTTAGAATGTTTATTGCAATATCCTCTAAGAAAATGAATAACTGTCCTGTTAACCACTTTAGTTTCACCATTTGTCTACGGATGGAAGGATGTACTTTTATTCAACTTGGTGTCCATCGAGTTCCATAAATTTGACCAAAAATTCCCAACAAATCGGGAATCATGGTCACTTACAATAGAAGTAGGTAATCCAAAATGAACCCATACATTTTGAAAGAAAATTTGAGTTGTTTGTTTAGTTGTAATTTGTTTTTTACAAGGTATTAATATTCACATCTTGCTGAACCTATCCACAACTACGTACAAATAATCATGACCTTTTCTTGATAAAGGAAGACCTCCTACAAAATCCATAGAAACACTCTCCCATGTACGTGAAGGCATTGGAAGTGGTGTGTATAATACTATTTTCCTATTATAGGCTTACTAACTGCACATAATGAACAAACTCTAATAAAATGTGACACACTTTCAAGCATATGAGGCCAACAAAAATACCTTTGAATATTTTCCACTGTACTTACACCGAAATTTCCAACAATAAGAGAAGTGTGTGCTTCCGTTGTGACATTTACTCTCTCTCCCTATGGAACACAAAGTTTTCCCAAATGATACAACAAATTATCATGTACATGGTAGTCTAATTACTCAACTTGGTGGATTTGACTCAAGTTTGAATATACCTCTTGAAAGTCAGCATCATGTGCGTATTGTTCAACATAACATTCAGGAAAAACAAAATGATTCTTAAGTAAAATGGCTACATTAACAACCGGTCTAGAAAGAATATCAGCAACTCTGTTATAAGTACCTTTCTTGTAGCTGATTACCATGTAGAATTTCTGTAAGAATCCCATCCAACGAAAGTGCCTTGATTGCTGCAATTTTGTTTGAGATTGCAGATATTGCAAACGTTGATGATCGATGTGAATAATGGTTTCTTTTCCCATTAATTAATGCTTCCATTTCTTCACACTTTGCACCAATGCGTAAATCTCTTTATCATATGTAGGATAGTTAATAAAAACACCATTAAAAATCTCAGAATGAAATGAAACGGGCTTACCATGTTGTAAAAGAACTACACCCATGGCATAGTCACTTACATTTGTTTGTATTTCAAATGGTTTTTTCAAATCCGACAATGGTAAAACTGGGGTTGAACTAATCTTTTGTTTTAAAGCATCAAATGATTTTTGTTGTTTGCCTCCCCATTGGAGGACAACATTCACGTGGGTCAAAGCATGTAGTGGAGTTGCTATGGAAGAGAAATTGGCAATGAGCTTCCTCCAATACTGTGTTGCTCCCATAAAAATCCTTACTTCTATGATCAATTTGGGTATTGGCCAATTTACAATGACCGAAACTTTAGAGGGATTAATCTTCAGCTCACCTCCTCCAACTATGTGGCCCAAATACACTAAGGAAGTTTTCCCGAATTCACATTTATACATCTTCAGAAATAATTGTTCTTTTGTCAAGACACACAACACTTTCCTCACATGCTTGACATGATCTTCTCGTGATTTACTAAATATTGAAATATCATCTAAATAGACAATTACAAAATCATCAAGAAAGGATCTTAAAAAATCATTCATAACTCTCATGAATGTAGCTGGAGCATTGCAAAGATTGAAAGGCATAACCAACCACTCAAACAATCCCTGTTTGGTTTTAAAATTAGTCTTCCAAATATCCTCCTCAACTATTCTAACTTGATGATATCCACTTCTCAAGTCTAATTTAGTGAAATATTTTTCATTCTTCAACTGATCGAGCAAATCATCTATTTTTGGCAGTGGATATCGATTCTTTATGGTAATTTTATTGAAAGCTTGATAATATACACACATGCGCCAGGTTCCATCTTTCTTGGGGACCAAAACAATTGGTGAACCACATGGCAAAGTAGAGGGACGAATTACACCTTTATCCAACAATACCTAGACTTGTTTCTTAGTTTCTAAACTTTCCAGAATTGACATTCGATACATACCGATATTTGGGAGTGGATAGTCTTGGTGTAGTTGAATTTCATGCTGAATTCTCATTTTTGTCGGCAATCCCTTTAGTTCTTGAAACACATCTACATATTGATTGACCACATGAACCAATTTGGCTTTCAACTTCACATCACAGCCTACAAAGGATTCATGCTCCATGTCACTCTTCTACTTGATCATAAGGAGCACGGGATTCTTGCTGGAATTGACCAGTCACTTCATTTGCCCCGCGCATGCTAAAGACAGATTAAGATTTCTATGATGGGCTCTCACAATATACTCCACTCCATCTTTGAACAAATGATATTTTTTCTCAAATATATGGAAAACGACTTTCTGGTCATATAGATACGGGATTCCCAACACAATTCCAGAAATATCCAATGACACTACATCTAATTCCACTTCATCAACAAAATTGGCAGTAATAGAAAACCTGAAAATGTATTTCCTTGTGACTTGAAGATTTGCATCCTTGGTTAGCCAACCCAATGAATACGGTTTATGATGAGGCACAATTTCTAGATTCAACTTCTTGACCAAATCAGTAGAAAATAAATTTTCCTGGGATCCACTGTGAAACATCTTAATAATCTTGGTGTGTTTGGAAAAAACTATGATATGGAACATCTTAATTTTGGTTTCTTCATTTGAAGCATTTTTAGAGTTATTTTATGCACTGGTGCTTGCCACGACTTCCTGTTTTCTTGTTATTTCCATGGCTTTTCCTTTAGTGATTGTTGCTGCAATCTTTGTTTCATCACCTGAATCGGAACCCAAGTCTTGTTGCACAACAACATTTGTCTTATGTTTTGCTTTATTGTTAAATTTCTTTAGTCTTAATTCATGTTGAAACTTCCAGCAATGCGCTTCATCATGGCCCTTTTTGGAACAATTATTGCACACAGTTTTCTCCCCTTCTTTCTTAACATCAGAATTTTTCTTCTGCTTTCCTTTAGATTTCTTTTCTTTTTCGCCACTCTCGAATGGCTTCTTCTTACCTTCTTCTTGTACATTTCTCCCTCTTGCTTTGAGGTGTGTAGCTTGAACACATACGTCATCAAGATTCATGGGATTAAAGATAAGAATGGTGTGTCAAAGATAGCTATGCAAACTTCCATTGTCTTTTAGCAAAGTATCTTGTGACTGCAAGTCTACTTCTAGCATAAGAGCTCTTCTCTTAAACTCCTGGGTATACTCTTGCACATTTTGACCTTTTAACTGTCTAAAATTTTTCCAATCCATGATATCTTTTTGCATACGAGATAAAGGGTAGAATTTTATTTTTATAGCAACAATGAAATTTGACCAAGGAATAGAGATCTTACCATGTTTTTTGATCTCGCCTTGAGTCCTTGCTTCCCACAAAATGAGTGTTGCACCCTCCATTCTCAATGAAGCCAACTGAATTTTGATATCATCCTCTTGAAGGTTTTGAACCCTGCAATAGACCTCCAACTAACAAATCCAATTATCAAGCTTCTTTGCATTCACTTCACCATTATACATGGGCAACTCATTTTTTTAAAATCAAGTTTTAAAAAATTTGATTTACTGGCTCCTTTTGAAGAATGATTATGAGTATGACTAAGGGTCGTATTAGTGGAAGAATGTGAAGATGCTTGTAAAGAATAAGATGAAGAAGATGGTGGAGAGGGTGGAGGTTTGTCTCCATTCCCATTACTTCCTTTTCCATTACCTCTTTTTCCATTACCTTCTCCTAAAGAAACTTCTCCATTGGGAGGTTTGGATCTTTCTCCTTGCAATCTGATATTCCTCTCTTCATAGAGGACCTTCACCATCTCTATCATATCAAAGAAATCCTTTCTGAAGGTATTCTCATATTTTGTCATGTTTTTAGGTTCTCCTTCATGATACATGATCTTTGAAGACTCAACTACAACTTTTGCAACTTGAGGATGTACTAGTGTAGAGGACTTTGGAAAAATTTCTCTTCTTCCACTTGAGACAACTACAGGGATTTCAACCAGCTTCCCTTCTCCTCTTTTTAGTTTTAACCTTGTTAGCATGACACAAAACTAGCAAACAATACTCCTCCTTTCACAAAGAAAATCTACTAAAAAAAACCAGTGCTCTAAAACCAAATTGATCTATAATGGAGCAGATTAGTAATACTGTGCTAATTCCCATTCAAAATAAAACCAAAGATGCTTATCATTTTCTTATCAAGTGTTGAAGGATTCACAATTTTCTTAATTAATTGATTCCCATAAGAGTTTCTTATGTAAATGTTATAAACAATTCAACATAAACCATTTTTGAACAACAACAAAACAACGATAAAGAAAAATAAAGTACAACACACAACATAGAGATTTGATGAGGGGTTCACCCCTCCTAAGCTACATATCCTTGGTCTAGCTTCCAATGCTTGGGCCTCTCTATCATGCTCAAAATTAAAACAAAAGTGTGTTTACAATGCTCAAATGCCTATGAAAGTTGTCTCAATGAGTTCAGAATAGAAAAAACTACTAGAATTGATTCTTTTTGCACCTAATTTGGATAAGAACCGAAGAAGTTATGAACTCTCTTAGTTCTTCCACAATTTTCTCAACAAATTCCCCTTTTTTGGCCACTAACCATCAAATTAGCCCCAAAATTTGTGAACTAGGTGAATATTTCACCGCATGACGGGCCATATTCTGTCGGCTGAATCGCAAATCGCAATTGGTGAAGTTTGGCAGGCTTAAGGTCTGTGAACAGGGCGGAAATGTTGTGATTGTAATGTGGTGGACTCAACGTGAGTATTAACCAGAATCCATAAACAAATCACATCCAAGATCCTTTTTTCATTTCAAATTTGGAGGCATTCTATGGTGATCATGATGCAGGAATCGAGGTTGATTCTGTAATGTCGATTTTCTTTTCTGTGAGATCACGATATGCGATTTATCACATCACAACCCTGATCCTGCTGGGGGCCAATTCTATAACACCTCCTTTCTTGCGATTGCAATTTGCAATATGTAGGGGCCAATGGTGGCATGCCACTTGGAGCCTCCTCATTCGCTAAAGGGCCTTGCCACATCATCTGATAATGGCATGTGTCTAAGTCTAGCTTGAACTTTGAGTTTCTCTAACTTCTGCATACAAGCTCGGATTTGAGTGCCGTTCACACTGTTGGATTCAAAATTACGATCTATTTGATCTGAAGCTGAGTTTAAAAAAATTATAACACTTTGATTTTTGAGCATAAAATTGAACACCTGATCAATAGGGATATGAGGACAATGTAATAGCACAAACACCCAACTATCCTTCACATTACCAAAGGTTGATAGTTACATTACTGTAGTTCCTAGGGACATGACAAAACATCATCTAGTTTTGAGAGTGCTATGCCTTTTGACATTGCAAGGCAATAAAGCTGCATTCAATACTTATTTCCTACATAATAGCAGGTCTATGGATGATAACATGATCGAGGAAAATTATAAATATTCAAAAAGGCCACTTTCTCTAACAACACCATTATATCAAAGAGGACTAGGGGTCTGAATTAATGTTTTCTTTTAATCATGTGATTATTCTTTTAATGTCATTTTTTATCGGAAGGTATGTATAACCATTGTAATTTTCTTGTAGGTGGACGGTTTTCATGGAGAAATATAGGGTTTCTTGCAAGAAGTTGATTTTGACAAACAGGCTAGCTAGATCCATGTAGTTGCCCAAAGTATTGTGTCAACCATGATAGTAAGTACAATAGCAACAAATCAACATTCAACACAAAAAATGCTTCAAAACCCTATTTAGTAGCTCATCATGATTGCAGAGCAACATTAGGGTTTCCAACAACCCTCTTTTATTCTCCTCACCTATTATCTTCTATCGATATGTAAATGTTGTCATCATGGTGCCAACAAATATGCTGAGATTTATTTGAGCATGTAACAATTACAAGATGAGAGAGAGAAGTGAGGAAGCTCAAGAGTCATGAGGGTAGGTCAAAGGTCATAGTAGGTGAATAATCACCTTACTTCTATAAGTATACCCTCATGCCTCATTATGGTGGGGGGGGGGTTCTTTTAGCACTTGAGTTGCTGCAAGGATTAGATAACTAATTTATGCTTGAGAGTTAGAGGCAACTAGTAGTGTGAGTTGTAGTGAGGCTAGGGTTTTACCTTAGATAATAGCATGAGCAGCCCATGTTCCACTATTGGTATTTAATGGCTTGCATGACTTGTACTTTTTTTTGCAGCAACACTAATAAGAACTTGTTTATTTTCAGGTTGGATTCCCATGCATCTCTGTGATGGTTGTACTAAATTTCCTGTATTTCACCACGTTTGTATGTGTGCTTTTAATGTGACAATATGTTAATGGAATCATTCTTAACTTATAGCTTTCATGTTCTCTTTGAATCCATGCTTACTCATTCCACGCACTGCTTGCAACCTATTGTGAAAAAAATTGCAATTAACCTCTGGCATGTTCCTATTCAAGTGTGTCTGAGACAGTTTTAGCTCACTAATCCTTCTCATGGCATGCTTTCTCTTATTATTATTGTTTCATCCTAGTAACATGTTATGAATGTAATTAATTTTAGGTTGACTTTGTTTCATTATCTGAGCATTTCATTCTTGTCCTCACTTTGATATCTTTTCATTTGGTAGCTAAGAGTGAAACATTCATGGTGGTAGCTGGGACCACATATTGGATGGTGATCCTATCCCAAATGATGTGATGTCTAATTAGGACTTCAAACTGGGGATACCCCCTACTTTTTGGTGACATTCAACATTGTCAGTAGGTCCCTATGGAAAGAGGTAAAAATTATGATGAGTAGGTGGCTAGAACTGATAGGAAAAGGGAGATGCTAGACATTGAGTGGGGAAGGAGTTGAAATGCTCTCTAATACCATGTCAAGTTAGGATGGTAACTCCAAAACTTGAATTTATTTGTATTAGTGTGAATACACATATATAATTACGAAATCGACCCTTCATCTGCCAAGGAAAGTTCCTATTCTAACTATTCATATTTACCCTACTTACATATTACATGATATTTTCCAAATCTAGAAGGATTAGGAGTCTAAAAATATTACCACCCCTATATTGCGACGTATTTCAAAGGATATGTTCAAGAATGTGATTTCCCCGAGAAAAGTTTGGAAATATTCAACTTGTCAAAAAATTAATTATTGTGACCTTGAGTTTGGGAAGAGTCAACTTCCCAAGCAATTTGTTTCAAATAAAATTAATGATCACAATGATTTGTTGTACAAAAGAAATCATTGTTCACATAAGAAAATATAAACACAATGCTACAAACATGGAATTATTTCATCCCCAACGTGCACCTTTTACTCGATGATAGAATCATTAAGAGAGCCTAGTTGAAATTGATTTGACTATAGTGGTAGGTGATTTTCAAGTAGAAATTAGGGAGCTTGAAAAGCTATAACATGAGTGGAAGAGAAGAGGAAGAAGGAAATTATGGATAAGAATAAAATGGAAAGGAAAATGGGGAGGATGGATAGGGACAAGAAAAAGAAGAGGAGGGTGGAAGAGAAAGAGGAGGGGAAAAGAACCGTTGGATATGAAAAAGGGAGAAGGACTACTGATAGGAAATGGAAGGAGAGGAAGACGAAGGAAAAGGAGAGACAGAGAGGAAGAGGAGAATAGGAAATATAGGAGGATAGGAAGAGGAAATATAAGATAAGAGGGAGAGGAAGAAAAGAAGAGGGAGAGGAGGGGATGAAGATGATTCTAAAACCTACTTTCTTATTTTTTGCTTGTTTTTAAATTTCCTTCTCCAAAATACTAATCTCATCTCTCCTCCAGAATGAAAATTCCATCTCCAAAATCTATATCCCATCTATGAAACTAAAATACCATCTCCTAAACTCAAATAACATCTCCAAAATCCAAATTCATTTTTGTTTTAAATATGTTAATTATAGGTAGGAAGACTGGCCACATACCTTTTATCTTAAATTCCCCAAAATATCCCTTTCCTACCATTCTTGAGTGATACCACAAACCCATTTTACCTCTAAGGAGACCTACGTCACACCCTTGTGTGATTGAAATTAGTCATTCCTTATTTATTTTCACTTTATATTAGAAATGCAAAGAAAAGGTAATAAAAATATTTATTTTGCATCACCTATTCTTTTTCCCTTTTTAACTCCATGTTGGACTTGCATCAACCACATGTCCATTTCTGACATGGGGTTAGATCTCATGTATAACCCTATGTCATACATGTATTTTCCTTTTCTATGTAATGTGAAAGAAAACATTCTTCAACATCAGTTGGTTTTACACTAATCAATGCAATCACAATGCAGACATGACCCTAATAAAATGAAACATGATGCTAACATATGCAAACATGAAACTAATTTAAGTAAACATGAAACAAATGTGATTTAAACATCATAAAAGATAAATGAAAACACTACATCAATCGATCCAAACATGATGCAAGAATGATACAAACACAATGCAAAGAGGACCTAGACAACACTAGTTGATGTAAAAATGACCTAAACATAATGAAAATATGACACAAACATGACACACTCATGACACAAACTTGATGAAAAAGGTTACATGTTTAACACATGATTAACTATAATGAGGCATGATTGATGTAATACAAAGTAACATTTTTTAGTGTTTTGAGCATCATATCTATGACATAGATACCATGATAATGTGATGTAACCATGATGTAAAAGCTTGATATGCAGTAGAATAAAAGCTTAACCAATTCTCAAGTTTCAAGGTTATAATGATGCATATTAGTGACACTACAACCTTGTGTCATAGTAGTGTAGGCCTATTAATCAAATCCTGGGAGAAAATGTGGTCTTGTTGATAGGAGGAGATCCACTGGAGAGAGGGAAATGATGGTTCCCTACAAATTAACATGGGGGAAAATAAATTTTAAAGCACTTAACCTCTTTCTATAGAAGATAACTAAGACAAGGGACCTACTTGTTATCTTTCACTTTCCCTTTGTCTCCTTTGTTTGGATCCTGTCACTCCTTCTCAAACTTAACTCGCTTGACAAGTACCAGCAATCATAAATAGAGGACAAAAACTAATCAAAGCAAGAGATCTATCTACTATAAGCAAATGGAATTGAAAGAATTTACATATATAATCATCACACATAAAGACAAGAATATGGGAAAAGGTGTAAACAACTTTATTAAGTAGATGGAAGAATTACAACCATGAACTCTGATCCATTGTCACTCTTCCAGCTTGGGTTCCAACCAACATCACATCAAAATCACAGCACTTCGGTAGCATAAAAATACTTGTTTACAATCTCAAAACTCACACCAACAATATCTCCTTAGAAATTCTCAAAGTCCAGCCCCCGATCACTTAGATGAGTGCTCAATTTATAGGCAAATGATGGTGGTTTGGTTATAAATGAGGGTATTGAATGGCCTTCCAAACTTAGTGTTAGTTTCCATGGAGGAAGGGATGAGAGGATAGGAGGTTATTTAACTCATTCCCTATCCAATTTCAAGCTCATAGGAGATGATAAGTGTGGAAATCTTCTAGATGGCTCTATAAGATAAGAATATTCCCAGAACCCTATGTGAATTTCATTCAATCTCGCATAGCACATGTCAAAGTGGGCCTAAGTGCTCTAGAAAGCACCTTGGCATGGGCCTACTTGCACTAAAGTGCACTTACCCCTATCCAAGGGTGCGCTGGTCCCTCAAGGAGGCATTTTTGGAGGGATTTAGGCCAAGAAACTCTTAGGGAAGGAGGCATTCAAAGTGTTGACTTGTCCAGGGCATGTAGCAACTGAATTAGGGTTTGATGAGCCTCAATAGAACTATTTTGAATGATGGGAATGATGTGCCTAAATGGATCTGTAACAACTAACCCCTAAAGCATGAAGTCAAAAATATTAATGTTGAGTGATATTCTTTATGATGTGACGAGGAGGTTCCGAATTGGATGGTGACTTGCATCAATTACAATACATAATATCATGATATTTTGATTTTTTCTCATGAATTTGTGAGGGAAGGCATACCCATGCTCAACATATAAACTTTCATTACAAGTACATATATAGTCAGCGACAGATATAGACCCATGATAGGATGACCATCAATGTAAAGCCATTGTATGGATGATTTGGTACATTTCCTGAAATCGTAGCCTGAATGGATGAAACTAGATCAGGGTCTTTTATCTCATTCAATCGTTCGCTCAAGTATGAATCTAACCATGCGAATATGTGATCTAAAGTCGAACATGGAAAGACACTATCTGATTACCAGCCAATGATGTAAGTCGTTAACAGATGCGAGAGAAATCACCGATAATGGTAATGATCCTCAAGTTACTGCAGTACATTATGTGTGGTGTGAATGGATGTTTTGATGTTGAACACCATACGAAGTATTTCGGTCGAAGGCCAGTGATGTCAACCTATCACTGGAATTGAGAAACTTGCCATTGATGTATGCAAGCCTCAAGGTACTGGAAGGGTGTTTCTAAGTCAACTTCTTGGATAATGTGCTGATGCCGACAAGAAGCAACTCGTCATAGGAGGGCCTTGATGTATCCCACATAAATGAAATGAAATGATTGTAGTGATTTTTGGAGACGGAATTTGGTTGACGATACAAGGTTCAGGAATGGCGGTCATGAAAATGAAGGCTTACGAGTATTGCAAAGGATGAATTTGAAACCGAGTGACTTCTCTTGAACATGTCGGTGACACTGAATGGATTCGAAACATTGACCCAAAACAAAAGTAATGGATGGCATGATAGACCAAGTTATGATGACCATCAAGCATATTACCCAATCCAAATAGTCACAGTGATGAAGTGAAAGTGTCATGTTCAAGAGCGACTTGCTGCCATAAAATGGTTTATCCCTTTTCCCATTTTCCCCAGTCATTGCTGACCAGTACCTCTTTATTTTTATCAAGCTTGAGGAGGATAACATATGTTTGTTGTATAATTCCACCCTTCGGGTGAATCCATCACTATGTGATGTTTTAACGAGCCCAGCGAAGGTGAAACTCGATCTTGTCATGATGGATAGGTTGGTTGCTATTTGATGTTTTAAAGAGTCTAATGACAATCAGAACTCAGTCCTTTTCATGTTTAGAGAGTTTGAAAAGGGATAAAAAGAAAACTCCACAAGTTATATTTCGTATATTTGTCTCTCAAGTTTGAAAAAGCGTAAAACAATACAAGATACCTATTGACCATGTTCGATCAACATGTTCCTTTTTCATAAATAATCTATCTCAGTCCAGAAAAGGGTTAAACTTATACTAAGTAGATGTCATTTTCAATTTGTTAATGAGATGAAAAGGACAAGCGCTCAGCAATATTTTCATATTTAGAGAGTTTGAAAAGATCTTAAAGAGGACTCGAAGGGGTTTCCTTTTTCGATGTTTAACAAAGCTCAAAAAAAGAGATAAAAGTATGCTCTGTGGTCAAAATACAATTCACGATCAGGAACGTCAAATTCTGTAAGTCAACTGTAAATCTGTTCAAAGAAACACCAAATGGATTAAACATACCTGTTTCATTGGTAAAAATAGGTAAATACTCATTTAATGCTCATGAAATAAACATAAAAATAAGAATTTATCATGTTATTTTCACCATTTGATATTTACCATTCAGTTTGTGTTCTGACCTTGTTTTTTACCTCAATCTTCAGTATCTCGTTGTGAGAGATTTTGTGGATCATTTCTCATGCCATCTAGAACAATTAGAATATCTACCCCTCCTCTTCCTTTTCATGTCATTCTTTTACTGTTTCATGCAAGTTTTAAGGGTTTTTAGGGCCCCTGGGGTTTGAATATTTCGCCCTAGGATCAGCGTAGGCTTCCTTGTCAAAAGATGTGCTAGGGAACACCCTGACAGAAGCTTTGCTGCACTATAGCACACTTTCTCCTTGCTTGGGATGTTTTGGGCGAGTTTCACAAACTTGTTTCACCAATTTGGCCCAAAATTTCTTCAGGTTTTTGCATGAAAAGGATCCTAACTAAGCTTATAGTTTGATTTCAGGCTTTTATCAGATCAAAATGTCTATTACTTAGCGAGAAAGAGAGCATGAAGAACAAGACATGGTTTCCCTAAATAATCTGGGTATAGTTGAGGCCCTCAAAAACTATGGGTTTCTCAAATACTTCAGGTTGTCCAAAATGAGGCGATAATCAAAACTATTGTAGTTTCTAGTTCATGCATGGCATCCAACAGATCAGGATTTTCACATAAGGGACAAAGTGGTCCCTATTACCATTGATGATGTTTACTTTCTTACAGGGTTTTTGAGATGTGGTGCCTCCATCTCTCTTTCAGGTTACTCCTATGGAGGGGAATCAGTGAGGTACTATGTTCAACAATTAAGTCGGCAAGGTACATAGCCTCGCAAGGACAGAAATATAATCATCAAGGATATTCGTGATTTGCCTTTGAGAACAATCCTTTTCACCATCACAAAGTTGGCAGGCATTGTGACACTTCATCTGGCGAATAGATCATACATGGATTATGCACTTGAGTGTCTTGATCCAACTTTATTCGATTGGTGTGAGGTAGTACTTTCTTCACTAAAAGAATAACTAACAAAGGTAAAGAGATGTAAGACCAAGAATTTTAGCTATGGATCACTCTTAATCATTTTTACCTTAGAGATAATTCGATTGATGCAACCCCAACATGTAACATTGGGTGTAGCTGGTCCTAGAGATCCATGGATGTAAAGGTGGGTTGAATTGATGGATAGACATGCTAGTCAATCATCGATTACATTTTCTAATGCATTCTTCAGTTAGCTCAATTGACAACACATTCTCATTGAGTAGCATCCATACACAGGGATGGAGTTTTTGGAGATACAGAGTTGAGTTTACTAGTAGGTGCTCAATGGGGTGCTATAGGTAAATTGTTTTTGACCAAAATGTTTTTTGATTTTTAAGTTTCTACATGTTTTTGTGTTTTGATGTTCCAATCTAAAATCGTTCTCATGCATACAAATGTGGTTATTATTTGACCTGTGAGACACCAACAAGAGGTAGGTGGACTAGCATGGAGAAATGTTGGGAGAGCAGTTCTCTAGGATTTGGATTTGGCCGAGACATTGGCAGAGTTGCAGGATCATGTAGAGGGATTAACCCTCGGTATTCTAGATGTCTGGATCGAGGAGTTACCTATGAGGCTGCAATGCCATACTGTTGGCATTCCTGGCCATTGGATGCGGCGCTTGCACATGATAGCTTAGGCTATGACTTGTTATCATGAGCATCACTAGGTCTACATAGGATGTTTTTTGCATGCATTTCGAGTTTTTAGGTCAAATGACCAAACATGTCTTGGACACAAATTTTGTAAAACCTTTTAAAACATCTATCTATTTTACTTTTAGAGTTTATATATATATATATATATGATGTGAATTGAAAATTTACTTTTACATGTGTCGCAAATGTCTGTTAACACATAGTTCGCTAATGAATCAGTTAATGTGTTAAAGTTTTTGAAAATATGTTGATATTGAATGTATTCAAAATGTCTTTCCAAAATATGAACTCTAAGGAACGTACAAATAATTGTTGGGTTTTAGATGTTATAAACGTTTGTTAGTTGCAGTACGACGAGTTGTGAGTCCAACCTAACGATGATTTAGCAAATGCCAAATGAAATGGCATCAGAGAGAAGTTCGATCAATGCTCTATACTCAGCGATATTGTTGGTCGATTGACCAATGAAAATCCCTTGAAAACTTAGTAACTCGCCACTTGGAGTGAAAATGGCCCATGCTGTAGAAGACAAGTTCTGAGTACTACGACTAGCACCATCAGCGTAACCAACAAATGGTTCCGAATATTTCAACATCTGCAACAAATGCAAAGAGGATTACTTAACCACATAGAAACTCTAAAAGACACACTGACACACACACATGCAATTAAAGCATATATACAATGATTTTACTACACTCAATTAAGCATAGTAATGTTTGAGGTACAACCCATTTCGGGGCTGCAACAATGCAATTCCATCATAAGCCACCAACTCATAGGCACCTTTTCCCAAAACATGCTTGAAAATGTAAGGACCCATCCATAGTGGTTCGAATTTTCTTGCTCCAAGTTTATCAACTCCCTGATCATAAAGCAAGACCAGGTCTCCTTTTGAGAAAATGCGAGGCCTGACATTTCTGTCGTATTGCACCTTGATTCGTTTCTTATGCGCCTAATTAGCCAATGTGGCTTCATGACGGGTTTCATCCAGATGGATGAGTTCTAAGAAACATGATTCTTCATTAGAAGTGTTGGGTAATAGGTCAATCACGAGTTTGAGAGATGAAATTTCACATTGTATCCGTAAGATTGCCTCCAGACCATACACCAATTGAAAGGGTGTGAATCCAATTACATTCCTCACTGAGGTTTGATATGCCCGCAAGGGAGAGTACAAGATTAAATGCCAGTTTCGTTTATGAACCCCTATCATTCTTTGAAGCATTCGCTTCAAGACTTTGTTGATGGCCTCAACTTGTCCATTTGCTTGCGGATAATAAGGAGTAGAACTATCATGTGAAATTCATAACTTGGTAGTTAACTCACTCATCATGTGATTGTGAAAATTCAACCGATGATCTGTAACTATCTCTTGTGGTACACCAAATCGGGCAAGCACGTGGTTGAAAAAGAAAAGTACTACCATCTCACCACTATTGTTTAATGTCAGCATCAACATGGCCCATTTTGTGAAATAGTCAACGACAACTATAATATACCCATGCCTCTCGGCCGAGGTGGGGTTACATGTCATGAAGTCAATGCCCCATTTGATGAATGGTATAACAGTGATGACATGATGCAATGGTGCAGGTGGTAATCTAGATTTACGGTCATATATCTAACATGCATGAATTCTAATGGAAATAATACAATATTTGAATATGGAGGGCTAGAAGTAACCAACACGGAGAATTCTTTGCGTGGTAGCATTACCACATAAGTGTCCATCACAAGCACCTAAATGGAAATCTTTCAAAACTTTCTCGGCTTCCTCATGAGTGAGGCATCTTCGTGAAATCGTATCGATACCACGATGATAAAGAGTGTCACCAACGATCAAATAATCTTTAGCTTGGTATCGGATACGTCGCTATTGCGAGTGAGAGGTATAAGGCCAAAAAGTTTGGGTCTGGAGGTAAATCAGTATATCTACATATGACGCGTCAGATGACGAAATCGGGGACAAAGACTCATCTAGAATTGATGGTTATGAAGTTGAATCAATGGTATTCGAGGGAAGTTCACAAAGAAGCTTAGAAAAGACTAGATATTTCTTTGATTTGGATTTGATGAAATCCAAAAAAACTCCTGAAAAATGACTATCCATTTTGATTATTTGTCCCCCAGCAATTGACGTAACAAAATATATGTCATAGGGTTGTAATCCGTAATGACAATGGTCTTTCAGAGCAGGATATAGTGGCGAAATATCTGCACAGCTTGAATAGTAGCCAAAGCTAACTTTTCGATGTAGGAGTACTTAATTTTTGTATCATTGAGATTGCGGCTCAATTAATATATCAGATGTTCAATCACATCCTCTTCTTGGACTAAAACCATTCCAATGGTTGTATTTGCAGCAAGGAGATACAAGAAATAGTCGTTTCGATAATTCAGGGAATACATTAATGAGGCTCTAATCAAGGTATCTTTAAGAGCATCAAAGGAAGCTTGCACAACCTGATCCCAATGAAAGGGTATCACATTTTTCAATAAAAGAGTAAATCCATTAGCAATTTCAGCATAATTGGGAATGAACCTCCTCAAGAAGTTCACCTTCCCTTGGAGTCTCTGTAACTGAAGTAGGTTTGAAGGTGGAGGCAAGTCAAGAATTGCCTGAACCTTAAGTGGGTCAAGTCGAATTCCCTCTGTAGACACTACGAATCCATGCAAATGACCAGAACTAACAGAAAACACACATTTGTGTGGATTGAGTCATATTTTGTAGTGTCAGCATCGTACAAATATAGCTCTCAAGTGCTGCGGGTGATCAGTCCGCTTTCGTGAATGTGCAGGTAAATCATCAAGGTATGGTTGAACAATATGTTTGATGTCATGGAAGGCATAATTTATTACCCTCTAAAATGTTGCCCCTGCATTCTTCAAACTAAAAGGGAGTTTCTTGTAAGTGAATGTGCTCCATGGAAAAATAAAAGCAGTTTTAGATTAGTCCTCAGGGTGGATATTGATCTAATTATAGCTGGAAAAACCATCCATGAATGAGCATATTTCACATCAGACACATTCATCAATAATCTGATCGATAAAGGGAGTAGGATAATTGTCTCTTGACAAGATTGATTAACATCCCTATAATCAACGCACACTCATATTGTCCCTTGTTTTGTCATGATAGGAACAATATTGGAAACCCAATCAATAAGAGGAACATGGTAAATGAACCAACATGCAAAAGTTTTTCAACTTCTATTTTAATAGCAGCAACCTTCTTTGGATGAACAAGATGAATGCGCTGTCACACTGGATTGACATCAGGATACATTTTGATTTCATGTTCAATTATACTAGAGTCAATTCCTGGTATCTCCTCATATGACCATGCAAATATATCTTAGAATTCATGAAAGAGAGCACGGTAAATATCGTTTTGATGGAGAACAAGATTTTCCAACATAAATGTTTTCTACAATGTTAGGTTTGGTCGAAATAATGATAGAAATAATTTCTTCGATATTTGACAGGTTTTGCTCAGAATCTATTGTTTCTATGAAAACAAAATTCGAAAGGAAATAAACAAATTAAGGGTGGTTAAGTTCATTTGAATAATCTTATATGTGATTTGGAAGATGGGAACGATGATGATAATAGTCCCATGGTTCTTCTTCTGTCATCATTGATTCGATGATTCCTTCATCACTAGAAAATATACATGAAAAAGGATTAGAGGAAGTACCATATTCTAATGAACAATCTACCCATACAATTGGTGAAGATGGATTTGGGTTCGCCGCACAAGCTAGAAATATTGATTGCTATGCAAGCTCAATAGGGCTTAGCGGCATGATTTCAATATTACTATCAACTTCAGAACTATTGGTAATCTTCCTTAAGTCAAATGAAGTGGAAGATATCATGTTGCAAGTCTCAAATTTTTCCACTTCCAACAAGTTTGATGGCGACAATAGTGAAAAACCACCCATTAGGGAAGGATCCTTGAAGAGACCTACACCAATGTTTTGAAGAGATAGTGGGGGTCCATGTACCAACAAAATGCTTCCAGTAGCCTGTGAATTGGAGGCGAAGAAGGGGAGTTGGTCGATAACTATGATTCCACCCTCGTGAGGGAATGCAATCGTACAAAGTATGTTGAAACCACAATAGCCATAGAATAAACCCATGGTCTTCCTAGAAAAATGTTTTAGTCAAGGGGTCCATCAACAACCTCAACTTCAACAATTACTGTTTTTCCTCCTAGTTCGATTTGTAGATTACTTAATATTCCACAAGGTGTATATGTACGACCATCAAAAGATTTTAACATTGTTGGTAAACATGACAAAGGTGGTGAGCCAAGTGTTTTCTAGCAATTCATAGACATAATACAAGTAGATGCCCCTCGTCAATAATGGTTAAATGAACAAGTTTATTCAAGGAATTTACTTGAATCAAGAATCCTAATTGCGTTGGTAACTGTGGCGTATAACCCACATGGTTGAAAACCACAAGATTGGAATCCGTTGGATCGATTCCACCAATTGCCGACCACAAAGCCTGCTTTTGGGAGAGACAATTTTGAAGCACCTCGAGTGTCGACATAGCAAAAAGTGACTGAGCCAAATCTTCTACTATGTTATAATTTTGTGCAGCTCAATCTCGAGGGTTAAATGTTAATTTATGTACAACTCCCTTAGGTGGTTTTATTGTAAACTTTGGTGCAATAGGTGGTGGAATAGGATCAGTCGAAGTCAAAGTTGAAGAGTTAGGTTGATGAACCTGGTTATTCGACGACAATAGTTGATTTCCATAATATTTACTTCGTGTTGACACCAAAACTTCAATTTTAGGCTTAGAGATGGATAACATAAGCACTTGGGAAGTGGAAGCATGGTCTGTAGCAACCATATTTATCTCTAGTTTTGGAAAAGGATTAGTGAATACCGTAGATGTATTAGAAGTTTTTAGAAGCTTTGAGACTTCAGAGTAGTGAGGACAATCTCACGTAGAATGCTCATCGTTACAGATCAGACATGGGTAACGAGGTTTCCTAGCCGAAGGAGAGGAATCAGATGATTTCTCTTGAGGGGAATTATTTTGTTTCTTTGTATTCTTCCCCTTCTTCTTGCTTTTGGTTGCTTTTCATTCTTGCCTTTATTAGATGACACGACATTGATTTCAAAAAAAGAATGTTATCAAGAGCATTTGTAGTTTGATTGGAAATGAAAAGTGTTTTACCAGATGGTCTACCTGCCATTTGTGTGCTTGAAGAACCAATCACACCGTCACCTGTATGAGAGTCCTTACTCAATGGTGGAAGAGTAACAGTGAAAGCTGGTCGGGGTGCATTCAGGATCTTGTCATAGAGCGTGCCAAACTGTGTATAAATCAAGTCCAAATATTGGGCACAAACAATTACTTTCTCTTCAGTGACAACTCCACCTTTCACCACATCTTCAATGATAGATGGAAATAAGGATTTTATAAACCACTCAGCCAAAAGCTGACCAGGAACATAAGTTTTAACCATTCGAGGACGCCGATGCCACTCAGGAATATGATAAGAGATATGAGTAGAAATAGTATTTTTAAAGTTGGTTAATAGTTCTATTCCAGTCTCATATTGTATGGGTGACTGGAAGTGGGTTAAAAACGTGGTAGCTAAGGTAGTGAAGTTATCAAAAGAAGCTCGTGGTAATTCAATGTACCACTTTGCAGCCAGACCAGTAAGAGTTCTCTGGAAAAGACGTAGTCTAACTGAATCATCATTCAAGGAGTTTGATGAACACCATAAATGAAAAGTCATGACATGATTGGATGGGTCTTCCCTAGGGTTTCCATTGAATTTCGGAATATCGGAAGGTAATTTATGAGGAATCACCAGCCACCAAGGTGCATGATGAATTGGGTCATTGGTGAGCCAGTTTAGATCTAGTAATTCAAGTGTCACAATGAAAGGCAATTTTCTATTGAGGTTAGGTTGAGCATATCCAGGGTAAGATGGGATTTCCTTGGCAATAGGTCTTTTCATACTAGCATAAGGCATCTGCTACTGGTAATCTTGATAAGGGTAAGTTTGTTGAGAAAATCCGGCATAAGGTTGTTCTTGAGCACCATGATACATTTGATGTTGTCCAAACCAAGCATAGGATTTCTGACTAGGACTTGGATAAACTTGTTGCTGACCAAACCCAGGATAGGCTTGTTGAGCAAGTCTAGGTTGAGGTTGGTATTGCTGGAATTGATGTTGTTGATATGTTAGGTCCCTATACTACTAGTGTAACCCATTATTGTTATTAGTACAACCTCCTTATTATATTGTTGTGCCCATGTAGTCCCCATATTTTTATTATTGTGCCTCATTGTAGCCCACTATTGTTATTATTGTGCCCTTACATTATTATTTTTATGTCATCTCTGATTATATTATGACCCCTTAGAATCCTATATATAGAAAGGAGGTCTTGTCATTTGTATCATCTAATAATTGTTCATTTGTGTAATGTAAAGGAGGTTGCCCCCTCGAAGAGGCTTATTTCTAAGGCGTTGGTCTTTCTTTTCTATCTTTTTGTGAGATGGTTTCATAACATTTGGTATCAGAGCGCGATTTCTATTATCCAATAAACGAAACAAGGTATGAATGGAAGAAGGATGAAGAGGTGTGGACACTCATTCAAAAGTTGCAGAAGATCCCAGTTCAAACAATATTGCCAAAACTTGACGAGGAAGGAAAAATCATATTGGAACGTGGAGCAGTTGCATAAAAAAGAACTCGACAGCTACGAAATTGATTAATTTCAGAGCATCTCATCAAGTGGAAGAACTGACCCGCTGAAAATTCCACATGTGAGGATAAGAATTTTATACAGAAGCATCAAGAAATACTCAAGCATTGAGGACAACACTTTTTGAAGGGTAGGGGCATGTTAGGTCCCTATACTACTAGTGTAAACTCTTATTGTTATTAGTACAACCCCCTTATTATATTGTTGTACCCATGTAGTACCCATATTGTTATTATTGTGCCCCATAGAAGCCCACTATTGTTATTATTGTGCCCTTACATTATTATTGTTATGTCGGCTCTGATTATATTATGACCCCTTAGACTCCTATATATATAAAGGAGGTCTTGTCATTTGTATCATCTAAGAATTGTTCATTTGTGTATTGTAAAGGAGGTTTCCCCCTCGAAGAGGCTTATTTCTAAGGCGTTGATCTATCTTTCTATATTTTTGTGAGTTGGTTTCATAACATGATATTGGGGCTGCCAAGGTTGTTGAAGCAATTGTTGTTTTTGTTGATACAACAATTGTTGCCCACCAATGTAAGGTTGACCAGGTTGTGAATACACTAAACTAGCGTAAGTTTGATTCATTCTAGTAAAAGGTAAACTAGATTGAAGTTGTTGGACTCCAGACATAAGTGGTTGTTGTAAAAATGCCTGAGAAGGTTGAATCTATATACCTGAAACTTGGGGGTCTGAGGTTGAAGGGCCAGCTTGCACAGGTTGAGATACAACAATCTGAGGTTGTGACTATGATAAAGCTGTAACAACAGGTGTTGTAGGTATGGATGAGACAAACTTCATAGATTGTGATGGATACACAAGCCTAGGTTGAATGGGCATTGTTGGCTACCACTGACAGAAAATCATTCTAGGGTGACCTAAAGGCGACGACATATCGACATATGGTTTCCCCCCAGAAAATGGAGGATAAGGAGAATGTGCAATTTCTCTTTGAATGGGGGTAGTCTAGTGTAAAGCGAATACATAGGATGATAAATAGATGAACCAACTTGATATGAACTTGATGGGTCCAACTGTTCGGTATTGGTTAATGAAGAACCAGATCAAATTCCAGTAGAGGACATTGGTGAAGACCAAGGACTAGAAGCAACACCTGAGTGGGTTCCTGATAAATATTGGTAACTCGATGGGATGAATGGAACACCATACAAGTGTGACTCAGGTGTCATAGTAAACATCAAAGAGGTTGTGACAGAAGATTCTGCCGTAGCCGTAATAGATGGTATGGTGGGAGTTTGACTCTTCCATTGTCAAATGTCCAAATAAATTTCCTAACGAATCAATGGGTGTCTGAAAATAATCATGATCAAAAGGAGCAGTGGAATGAGGAGTACGAGGATACAAATAAATTCCAGTTCTAAAATCGAATGGAGTTCTGGGTGATTCTACCTTAGGTTCCTCTTCTATCGAAATCAAACCAAGTGGAAGAATTTCACTGACTAGTTCATAATAGATTTCTGGTATTTGTTGCTAAGATAAATAGGAAGTTTTGATAGTTATAGATGTTTGAGGATGTACCAATCGATTTTCTTTCGGTAAGGTAATCGATTTTGATTTTTCAACCTCAAGATTCAAGTGTTTTGGTAAAAGAACAAGTTCAGGTTGGACTTCTTGAACAACTTCTGGTTCAGAAGTAACTTTTGATTGAATAGTGATAGGTTCAGGATTAACTTCTGGTTGAACAGATTCAGGTTCAGAAGTAATTTCTTGTTGAACAACTTCAGGTTGAGAATCAACTTGTTGTTGAACAACTTGGGTTACCATTTCACTAGATTCAGTTCTAGTTTCCTTAGGTAAATGTGGAGATTCCACTTCAGTAACATATGTACCAACAATTGTAGGAGTAACTGGAGTCACAATACTTACTGGTATAGGTGTTTTTGGTAATTCAAATGAAGAACCAGATGTTTTTGAAGTACTGGATCTAGTCAAACGAGACCGCTTTGACCGGATGGGTGTAGTTTCGGGCGGTAAAGGTGGTTTACTTGCTACTCTCTACAAAAGATGTGGTAAGGGTTGATTTTCCTCCATGATTGCTGATTGATTTTATTACAAAAGGAAATAAACAAAAAGGGGTAAGCTAGGTAAAAAGGTTTTCCAAGCAATTGGGAACTGCAGAATACCTCCCGGCGAACCCAGAAGTACGGGAAGGAAATCTCCCCGAATGCTATGTTCGGTGTATCAAAGTGTACAAGGTGGCCGACTCGGTTACCTGAGGATGGATAGCAACCTAGTGTTGCCCTCCCATATATACCTGAAAGTACATGGAGGCCCAATCCGTATTAGCGTTGTCTAATGCGAAACGCACAGTGAGAGCATTCCCATATAATTTACGTATTGTAACACCGCCCTATATACTTGAAGGTATGTGGACGAGCTGTGATATATTCACGTACATGGAATGAGTTATCACACTCTGAATGTATCATAGACAAGTTAGCAACAACTGCTATGTTTTACAACGCCGGAACACGTCTCTAGCCTAGAGGCTCTAAATGTTTTGCGTTAGGTGACAATGATCCATTAGGTTAATTGATGTTAATTTTAAGTTGATCTTGATTAATAATTTTCCTTTCAAGGTTCACCACATGATTTATTTTCAATTCCTATAATGCAACTAATATGATAACTATTTTCATTCAATTTTGACAATGAAAACCTTAGCTAGTAGGGATAAAGCAATTAGATTCTTGTAATCAAAGAACAAAGAACACATGTAATGCAATTTCCCTAAACTATTCATATGAGCACACACAAACTCTTTTAATGCATAATGCAAGTTTTTCTTTTCAATGTTGTGATGAACAAAATGAAACTAATGCACATACAATCAATAAATCTTTTTGCAAGAACGAATACTTTACGACAGTTCTGTTTCGAAAGAAATGAAGACTTTTACGACACTTTCTTTTGAACAAAGATTAATCGACTGTAAACTACCTTTGATAATGAATTGATAGTGATGAAGAAATCATTTAATAAACACTAAACAATCAAGTCCAAAGTAGGGCTAGGAGAGGAAACACAAATTGATTTCAGAGAGACAAACATCACTGATCATTCAACAAGAAGAAACAGAAGGCAATTTGGAAAAAATCAAGTCAAAGGAGGGATTTTTGACTTAAGGAGAATCATCACAGCCTTGAATGGGAGACAATGCGCTTCAGAGCACTGTCCTCAAGCTAGGGGTGCTCTGTCTCTTGACGAGACCTGCACTGGTGCCAAAGAGGCCATCCTAAGGGCTTGAAAGCACAATTTTTGCCAAAAAACACTTCTAAAAGGCTGAAACAATATCAATGGAAGCAAGTAAAGTCTACTAGGGTGTACTAGGATGAAGGTAAACTGCCCAGAACGATGATCGTTCCCTAGTTGAGTTACCAATTTTTTATGTGGAATTTGGCATTTAAGGATAAACATAATTTCTCTAGGTGGGTAGCTACACCTAGAACAATAGGTTTAAAGTGCTTAACCTTTTTCTATAGAAGATAAATAAGACAAGGGACCTAATTTTTATCTTTGGCTTTCCCTTTGTCTCCTTTGTTTGGCTCCTGTCGCTCCTTCTGCAACTTAACTCACTTGACAAGTACCTGCAATCATAAACAGAGGACAAAAACCAATCAAAGCAATAGATCTATCTACTATAAACAAATGGAATTGAAATAATTTACACATATAGTCATCACACATAAAGCCAAGAATATGAGAAAAGGTGTAAACAACCTTATTAAGTAGAAGGAAGAATTACAACCACAAAGTGCAATTCATTGTCACTCTTCTAGATTGGGTTCCAACCAACATCACATCAAAATCACAACACTTCGGCAGCATAACAATACTTGTTTACAATCTCAAACCTCACATCAATAGTATCTCCTTACAAATTCTCAAAGTCCAGCCCCTGATCACTTATATGAGTGCTCAATTTATAGGCAAATGATGGTGGTTTGGTCATAAATGAGAGTATTGAATGGCCTTCCAAACTTAGAGTTAGTTTCCATGGAGGAAGAGATGAGAGGATAGGAGGTTATTTAACTCATTCCCTATCCAATTTTGGGCTTATAAGAGATGATAAGTGTGGGATTATTTTAGATGGCTCTAGAAGATAAGAATATTTCCAGAACCCTATGTGAATTTCACTCAATCTTGCCTAGCGCAGGTCAAAGTGGGCCTAAGTGCTCTGGAAAGCACCCCAACATGGGCCTACCTGCACTGAAGCACACTCACCCTTGTCCAAGGTTGCGTTGGTTCCTCAAGGAGGTATTTTTGGAGGGATTTAGGTCAAGAAACTCTCAGGGAAGAAGGCATTCAAAGTGTTGACTTGTCTAGGGCATGTAGCAACTAAATTAGGGTTTGATGAACCCTAATAGTACTAATCTGAATGATGGGAGTGATGTGCCCAAATGGATTTGTAACAAGGACGACCCTTGAAAGAATAATCAATAATAGTTGACCAAGATAATGACCAGAAAATTGATTCAAAAAACTATATTGAATGTCAATGTGAAGACTAGGAAGTAAGCAATGCTAAGGGTCTATTAAAGAATGAAAGAAACAAATTTGGAGTGAAGGTGTGAATATGAATTAGTGACCAAATAATAGTCTAAAAACAATGGGATGAGCGAGACATAAGGAACATGATGAAAATGTCAACAAGATGGCACTTAATATCTAATGGGACTTTCAAAACATTGGGATGAAGTATCATAGTATTTATTCCCTGAACAAGGGAAATACTAATAATGACATGAACTAGTAAAGAAGCATAACTTGTAGGTCTTGGTGATAATGAAAATTTAGCTCCCTTCCCCTTTCTAGTTTTTTGAATTTTTTGATGTGCTTGGAATTTTGTTGTTTTCTATTAGATTTTGTGGTTTTCCTATTATAAAGAATAAAATATAATTAGTCCCATGTGGCTTATGGAGGTCCACATGCAAATGGATCTTAGGGAAATGGATGTCGTGAAACAATGGGTTTAGCAACATGGGTAAGAAGGGAAACAAAAAAGAAAATGATAACTATTTAGGAGCCCATTGGGTAGATGTTAATAATTTATAAGATAAATATACGAGTCTTGTTATGCACTAAGATACCGCAATGAATCCTTTAGTGAAACTCGAGTGAGGAAAGGTGCTACTATTCAACAAGAATTTGAAAGAAAGTCAAATTGGTGAGAAAAATTGTAAGGGTGATGGGCTAGGGGGACCAAAGGAAAATTTAAAGGACATAAAAGGGAATAATGCAATGTTTTCATAAGGAATGAAAACATATATACCATCATAGCGAATAGCTAAAGATGTTGATGGTGGCTAAGGGATGTAGCCAAAAGTGCCATAAAATTTATTCCATAGTCCTACATCCTTGAAATAACACTGAAATAATAGTTGGGAAAATTCTTATTAGATCCTTTATGAGCTAGAAAATCATGTAATTTTGTGTATCCTAAACTATTTGTAGGTTTTAACCCTATACATAAATTACCTGCAAATGATTTCTTAATATATATATACAATGGCGAGAATATTAAAAAAATATACATAGAGATTTTCGCCTAGATTCCAAACTGGGAATACTAGATTGATTTTTCATTAGATTCCTTTCAATGTTACAATACATATATATGCATGCTGGAGTATTCGAAAACGCTAATCCAGTAACCTTGTATTAGAACATAAATGTAGTTCCCTTGAACAGATCTACAAATACCATGGGCAAAAGCCATCGTGCCCAAAAACCCTGCACAAAAACCATGCAAAAAACCATGGGTAGGTCTGCCCACCATCTTTGGATCCACCCTCCATCCATGGGTCCGCCCAACTATTATTGGGTCCACATAAAATAAAATTTTTCTTGGGCACTACTCTAGACCCCATGACGCATGGAAAGAATATAACACACACCCAACACTATTCTCCAATACTTCACCAAGGAAAAATCAATGTCTTCGATAGAGAATAGAGGGAATATATACCCATTTTTGATGCCAAAAATGACGTAGGTAGGGGGGAATTAAATCTATTTACTAAAGAAAATATAATCTAAGCGCATGCAAAAGAAATAATTAGGCCTATGATGAATTTCAATGTGATAATTGAGATGGAGATGGACCTAAGTGTTACCCATTAAAATATGCATGCAAATTCCAACACACATAACACTCTTATAAGGTTAGTCAAGAGGAAAAAGGGGGTCAAATCTAGATTGTTTTAATCCCTCAAGCATATTATTGGTATAGAAATTGATTTGTTAAAAATGTTAATGGATCACTTCCTCTGTATAGATATTGTATCCTTAATATTTACATGAAAAATATTAATGTGATGAATTTTATATTAAATGCAATTTAAATATGTTTGTTATGAATTAACAAACAATATACAATTTGTTAAAATAAAGAATTGCTAAATTAAATAAACTAATTAAAATAAAGCATGCATTGAAAGGAAATGCAATTGTACAATACACGCAATAACTATCTTAGGTTGATTTCATACAAAATAATGAAGTAGTAAGCATGGAATAAATAATATTTTTAAATAAACACAAGAAAATTGAATGGAAAAGAACATAGAGAAACAAGATATATGCCCCCAAGGATAATATTTATTAAATCATGTATAATTTAATAAACAAATGATAATAACCAAAATAGGGTTGGATAATTGTCGGCGGTTAGTTTTCCAATAAGTGGGATATTTTGGAAACGGTATGCCACTTATAACAACAAAGAAATCAAATGGGCAATGTCTTATATAGTGAAGAATCTCTGGGGACTCAAATACCAAAATTATCTGAAAAGAATATAACTACATGATTGTGTTAGTTAGTCTTTAAAATATGGATAGAAATGTATAACCTATACACAAATAAACCATTATAATTTTTTATGAAAGGATACTTTCTTTCACCCTAATGTGTGATCTATGTTGTAAGCGATCCTACCATTATAAGAATTTGTATTCAAAGGTTAATACAACATGGATTTATTTCATGTGTAGCATACTTTCCCTTGTAATCTATATAGGTGACAAAAATAGTGAGATGAAAAGATGAAGAACTCAGCAGTGGAAGAATTGTTAAAGAATGAAAGAATAAGATGTCGTTACATTAGCTCAAAGATTTTTGTTATTAGAGAATGACGTTGATTTTTTTCACATTCTTTTTTATAAATTTCAGTGCTAGAAACCTTGAGTGCCAACCATACAAAGACTATGCATAGCATGCTTTTTAAATTATAATTTCCTTATAGGCCTAGATTGAAAATTCACCATGAATAAAACCTAGGACTCTAATAGCTTGTGATTGGCTTTGTATTCATAGCATTTAAATGCTTCAATAAAAGCCTCCATGAAAGCTCAAGGTTTTGAGACTCATCACAATTGTCTACATTAAATGATGTAAACCAATTATAAACAAAATGACCAACTTTTAAGCTTAAATTCTGTTGTTTCTAAGTTAAAATACTCTTCACTTCCATCATAAAAAATGGAATGGCCAACGTTTAGGCTTAAATTCTAATGTTCTTAAGTTAAAATAGTGTCAGTGAAGACTGTTCTAATTTTTTCATGAACAAAGGGAATGCTCAATTATAGTTGGAGGAGTACTTGAGATAATAGGGCCCAAGATCATAATCCATTTCATCCATTATTTTCAAGCTTAACATTCTGTGCTTGTACAATGAATATTCCATGTCCATGTCTTAATCATATAGGGCTAAATCTGCACAAAATTTCCCTCTAGATAATAGGTTGTGATTTTGTCCCTTACAATTATTGAAAGGAAACTTAACTATAACACAATCTTGTATGATTCTCAAGTGTTTGGTAGTTGTAATTTGAGAAACTCTCTTGAAATAAAAAGGATTATTGGCAAGCAAATAAATTTTGTAAGAATCTACAATAATGTTTGTTGGGCAAGATGTCATCTATGTGGTAAGTTTTCTCAATTCTCTTCTCATTTATACCATCAATGGAAACATGAACAATGGTTATTTTTCAAATGTTTTCTAGAGTTGAATAAATATAGAGTGAAATTGCATTTCAAAGAAGAAAATATCGATTGTCAAGAAATGGCTCCATGCAACTTCCAAAAGGAAATCATGTTTGATATTTAGAAAGTTAGGCTAGGTTTACTAAAAAGAAACATTATGGCAAGAAAGGGGTCAACATGGTGTAGAGATATTACACACAAGCACCACACACATCAAGTTGGGGATACTACACCAAGAGGTTCGAGGATGTGAGACTTTTAGTAGGAGCAAATTATGTAATTGACCATATGGAATCTAGGGTTGTTCAAAGTGGAATACACTATAAAAAGAAGTAAAAAGAAAGAAAGAAAATGTATTGTAATCAATCTTTTGAATACATCTTGGAGCCTTATGTTGGGTCCCTATAATACTAGTGATTACCCCATTACTATGGTAGTTGTACCCCTTATTAATATTGTTGTGCCCCTATTGCCCCCATATTGTTATTATTGTGCCCCACAAAATCCCTCTATTGTTATTTTGGTGGCTTTATATTATTATTGTTAGGTCGGCTGGGTTATATTGTGACTCCTTAGAGTCCTATATATAGAAAGGAGGTTTTGTCATTTGTATCATCGAAGAATTGTTCATTTATGTAATGTAAAGGAGCTTTCCCCCTCGAAGAAGCTGAATTCTAAGGTGTTGATCTATCTTTTCTATCTTTTCTTGAGCTGGTTTCATAACAATTGGTATTAGAGCTTTGGATTCTAGGGTTTCGCTGCTCCAAACAGGTCATCGTGGCATTTTCGCTATAACTTTTTTTCTATGACGTTTCAGAAGTCGCAAAAAAACCCATTTGAGAGGAAATTGCGCTGAACCTTAGGTCTGAATTTCAGAGCTTTTTGCGTGATATTTGCGGAGATATGATCTGAGGACGTTGGTCTTTTTGCAGAATCCTGAATTACATTCAAAACAGGTGACCTGGGGAAAATCGTCATAACTTTCTCTATGAGCATCGGATTGAAATTTCGTAAGAAGGTACACAAAGAGAACGGACTGTAGTTTCGTGTGTGCAGGTTTCAGATCGAAAGGTTGAAACAGGGACTTGTGGCACGTCGTACAAGTTCGCTCTACTGAACTGGTCTATAATCAAGTCACTGTGGGAGATTTCGCATAACTCTTCCTTGGAGAATCCAATTTGGGTCAGACTTGTGGCATTGGAAAGAGAACATAGAGGGATATTACAGGTCACACATTTAGAACTAGATGATTAGAAAGTACAGAGATACATCAGAGGCAATATTGAGCTCCTACAAAGTGAAAAAAGGTGTGTAGATTTTCTTAAATTTTTGCTTAAGCTTGGTTTGAAAATTTATTTTGAAGGAATTCAAAGGGCATAGTAGAGCATTATCACCAGTAACTGATGCCCCGAGGAAAGGAAATGCAAACACCTAGTAAGAACCTGAAAGCTCTAGCATGACTCATGAAGAAGAGGAAGAAATGCAACATGATATATCAAAATTACGAGACCAAGTGCACCAAGTGTCACTTGCACAAAAATCAATAGAATCTAAGATGGATGGTTTAAAAAAAGATATAGAAGCTAAGATGGATGGTTTAAAGACAAACATGAAAGATTTGAAGATAGGCATGGAAGATTTGAAGACAGATTTGAAACAGATTTAACAAAGTTTCTACAAGAAATGTTTATTAACGGTGAAAGGGTAGTAAAGGAAACTCATGATGAGAACAAAAGAAATGTTAAATCATGATTTCATAGACTCTAATGTTGGATCGAAGACCCACCAATATTCCCAAAAAATCGATATAGAAGTTTGATGGCACGATCCCCAACATGAAATTACAGATGAGCAATTTTTCGATCTCAAATAAATGTGCATAAACACACAAAATGTAATACGTATGACAACTTTATATTTTGAAACATCAAGTTTGTATGGTATCAATGGCTTTGCTCTCGTAAACAATTTATCACTTGGACAATTTTTACAAAAGAATTGATAGCACATTATGAGGATACAAAAAACAACACTTTTGTTAGCCAATTGATAAGTCTCAAACAAAAGGGTTCAATAATGGAGCACATTGAGGAGTTCCAAGAATTGAACATAGGGGTAAAAGATATTCTAGAGGAGCATAGGATTGATGTGTTCATGGGGTCTTTAAAGGATAATATCCAACATGATGTTCGCCTTTGGGAACCTGATTCATTAGAGAAGGCATTCAGGTTAGGAAGAAAAATGGAAAGCAAAATTATGGCAACCAAGAAGCATACCACTCACAACTATAAAGATGGAAGTGTTGTGCCTAGCCTTCCACAACCTATAAGGTTGACACCCCAACAATTGGAAGAAAAAAGAGCAAAGGGCTTGTTATATTGTTATTAGAAAATAAACTAAAGTCATAGTGTGCTTGGAAGAACTATTCTACTAGATTGTGAAGAGGAAGAAGAAAGAGCAAGAAAAAGTCAAAAAAGAAGAGGATATACTCCAGGAACAAGCCTAGATGAAGAACAAATGAATCCGACCATATCTTGTAATGCATTGGCGGGAATTACCACTCCTCAAACCATCAAGATAGAAGGACAAATCAAGAAGAAAAAGGTAATAGTGTTGGTTGATTCAGCAAGCACCCACAAGTTTATTCATTGTAAGGTAGCAAAAGAATTGAATTGCTTCCTATATCCAGCACCAGAGTGTTAAGTGATGATTGCAAATGGAGGAACAAATAAATTGCTCTGGAAAGTGCCATAATATCAAGCTATCCATGGGAGAATATGTATTGACTAGCCCAAT
>APFE031549978.1:78797-89052 GCA_000404065.3 Pinus taeda
TTCTATTTTCCATAAACACAATTCTCACAGAATTTTAAATCAACATGCTTCAAACCTGGCAACAAATTTCTTGAGTGATGAATATGCATCCCCTTCTCACTCATGTGCCTGAGCCTATGATGCCATAATGCCGTATCTTCTCCTATAGAGATTAAAGCATTAACATAATTAGAAATATCATTGCATAAATACAATGTACCAACCTTTCCTCCTTTCGCTATTACCAGGGATCCTTTAGTTACCTTCTAGGTTTGATTTGTGAAAGTAGTTACGCAACCTTCACCTCCCAACTGTGCTGTTGAAATCAGATTTTTCTTCAGATCTAGAACATGCCTTACGTCCTTGAATAGCCATTGATTTCCATTTTGCTGTTTTATGAAAATTGTACCCATTCCAACGATTTTACAGGGTTTATCATCACCCAATCGAACCTGTCCAAAATATCCTTGAACATAATCATGAAAATGTTTCTTATTAGGTGTCGCATGGAATGAGGCCCCTGAATCTACCACCTAGGCATCAATAATATTTTATAATGAAAGAATCAAAGCATCTTGCAACACATCACCTATTACATTCGCTTCATGATTAGTTTCTTGTTGCGTGCCTCCTTCTTTTACCTTTCGAGACTTGCAATCTTCCTTTAGGTGTCATTTCTTCCCTCATTTCCAGCACACTATCCCCGATCTGGACTTGGATATGCCTTTTCATGACTTATTGCAATATCCTGGGCTCTTTCCTCTTTCCATTTTTCTTCCCCTAGTCTCTACAGTCAAAGCATTACCTCATATCTCATCGGAGCTTTTATGTTGCATTTCCTCACTAAGGATTGCACCAACAACATCATCAAACTTTAAAGTACTAGATCCAGAGACAGAGTTACTAATGGCCATAACTAAACCATTCCAACTTTATTACAATGAGCATAGAAATGACAAAGCCCTAACTTCATCATTAAAAGTTACCCCTACAGAACTTAACTGACTTGAAACTGTATTAAAATTAGTTAAATGATCAGCAACAGATCCACCTTCTGACATCTTCATATTAAATAAATGGTTCATAAGAAATGCCTTATTTGAGGCCAAGGGTTTTTCATATAGTTTGGCTAACGTTGACATTAAACCCTCTGTTGTCGTTTCCTTTGAAATATTAAATGCTACCGATGTTGCTAGGCACAACCGTATTGTTCCAAGTGCCTTTATGTCGAGAATATTCCATTATGGGTCTGTCATACTCGTCAGCTTCTTTGTCTTTCTGCTCAATTGTAGGTACAAATCTCTTTGATACAGATAATATTCCATCTGCATCTTCCACAACTGGTAGTTTTGGCCGTTAAATTTTTCGACCCTAAACCTACCATCTTCCGCCATTACTCCTACTCGAATTAGGAATCCTTCTCTCCTGCGAGTTTATCAACCAAATAGACCTTCGGCTGTGATACAAGTTGTTAGAAAATTATATATTACAGAGCAATGGAACACGTAAAATATTGCAGAAATATAAACACATAAAATGCATAAAACAAGAGAGACACAGATATATGTGGTTCACCCAGTTTGGGCTACATCCACATAGAAACAACCAATCCTTCTTTTTATATTATCCAACAAAATGAAGAAATACAACTACAACAGATTCGTTGTAACTCTCTCTTCGCTCTCAATCTTCTCTCTCTTCCTCACTTAGAATACAGATCTACATAGACGCAATACAATTCCCTAATATATAGTGAGGGGTTACCTTCTAGGGCAAAAAACCCTAAATTAAACATAACTTCTACCATCAGATCATTTGCCTAATGAACGGCCCAGATTGACTAGAAATTACTATACTTTTACAAAGAAATTTTACATATGTTTTTAGTGTGGAGGGGTGTACAATATTCTTGGGATATGCTTCTAGCTGAAACCTTTGAAAACAAAAGATAATCAGGCTCCACACCCAACAATAAATATGTTTGGTGAGACCTTCTCTAGTCTTTGGGGATTAAAAATGCCAGTACTTATGGAGTATTTGATGGCTAAGGCATTCAAAACGTAGATCTAAATCCTTGTGCCAACCATTGTTTCCATTTGCAAGACCAAATTGATTAGTATCTTTATTAAGTAATGAGGCAATGCTATGAAAGTGTTCAAGAAAAGGGATAAAGGTTTGACTTTCAAAGAAGGAAGAGGAATTCACTTAGTAAGAGAATAGAAACTAGTGGACCAACCCCAAAAAAAATGGAAGCAAATGCAAATCTATTGATCTTCATGAAATTTTGTTTATAAAACTTCCTTTTCTAGTCCAATAGTGGATAAAGAGAAGCAATGATTAGTTCAATCTGAGGGGTATGAGAATCGATGATATGGAACTGTGAAATGGTCAATAAGTGAAAACAATATTTGAAAACAAGCGGACTATAGAAATTGATTTCTTGTTTAATATAGTTAAAGAAGGTTGCAAAATTTATTTTTTTCTTGAGTGCGATGAGTCTTTTAGAAGTTTGGAAACAAAGTTTGAAGTTGATCCCTAAGGAATATTACTTGTTTAGATTCCACTTTTGATCAAGATTTTGTTCACGGAGAAGGGCTTGATGCATATGAAGGCCAAAATAATGACAATGTAAACCCCTCACTTAGAGGAGGATATATGAAAATAATGGGGGAATATGAAGTAGGACAAGCAATAAAGATAAAAGGATTGGTGCAAAAGAGTAGAGTCGAAGAATGGAAGAGAAACGTTGCAAGAAGAGTTGAGATTAGGGAACTAGTTAAGCAAGGAAAGAAAGATAATGCAAAGAAAGGAAGGTAATATAAAGTAAAGCTAAGGGATGAAGACAATGTAGTGAGGAAATTTAGACATGTGAGGAGAGGAGCAACATAAGAAGGGAACACTGGAAGAGAAATGGAGTCATAAGGGGGCATATATAGAGAAGAAGGGCTAGAAAATAGACATAACATGGAAGAACTGATATTAGTAGAGAATGTTGGAGGTGGTATGAATAGATACATAGGTGAAATATTGAATACTGATGTAATTTATGAGATGTTATAGAGTCTAAGGAGTATGAGAAAGAATATAACAAAGATAGTGAGGGAGAATATCTTGTGGAGGGTGAAGGGAACTTGGCTATGATAACAAGGTTCCCACAATGAAATTTGGAAGGCTATTTTAGATTCAATGAAGAAATGAAATAGATAAGATGGTGTAACCCCCTCTTTAAACCACTCCCTTCCACATTTCAACAATAAGTATAAAGCTCAAGGAAACAAGAAATAAAAATTTTAGTGGAATAAAGTTAAATGAATTCAAAAATTAGGATTTTGGTAGAAGGAGAAAGTTAAGAGAAAATCGAGGTTAAGACATAGGTAGAAGGAGGTAGTTGAACAAAGCCTAAGGTCAATAAGGTATCATAAGGAAGACAAGTATAAAGTGGAGAATTTATATTCATATCAATAGTAAATTACAATATGGCAACACAAACTTCAACACTTAGGCTTCTTATATACCATGGGACTAGAAGAGATAAAAGAACATTGGTTCACATGTTTGGTAATCTGGTTGGTAAAGTATATTTTAGATGAAGTAGGAAAGGTAGTGTAGTTGTAGACTACTTTCAAAGATATAACCCTTATGTCACACATGAAGTATAAGGTAATGAATCTAGTAGGCTAGGCCAAATCTGTAACAAATATAAATATATACTCACTATGGGAGTTAAAGAAACCAAATTTGAATCTGAATGCATAATGAAGATTAAGGACATCAAGAAAAAGGTAGGAGAACTAGTATCAGATCATCATTAGTGCTTTAATTTTTTTCTAGATAGATTAACATTTCAACTTTAGGATGTCTAGTTTAGTGAATTGTTTATTGCAAGACTCCTAATTCATATCCAAATAACACTCATAATAGAAGGTATAAAAAAAGTGGAAGCATTAGAGATTTCCATGTGCTTGAAGTCCACACTGGAACGTGGTGTATGTTTAACAGGATTGGTGCATGTTTAATCACAACTTGTACTCACATTGGAGTTGCATCAAATCCATTCCAATGTAGTTGACATAATTTATAGCAAAACCAAACACTAATACATATAGGATTAAATTCCAATGGCATAGTTTGATGGTATGCCCTGTACTATCACAATAATGGCATATGTCTTTCGACACAATCTACGGCTTCCAACACAATCAATGTGGTTGTTATGTGACCATTTGTTTGACTGGTAATCTTTGACTTTGACTATTCAATAAACATCAGAATTCCAACAATCAATAAATATAAATATCCACATGTACGAGATGTTGTGACATATTTGCTATAATTACAATAATTATGAAACGTTATAAGGTCTTTTTCATGGGCGAAACCAAAATTTGTTTTATATGTTAATGGCATAGGGAAAACATTTTTTTTAACATATATGTCAATTGCATTACAAAAATATGATATTATATCTAGTTACACAACCACTCAGTTTTATAACATAATCATCATATCATGTTTTTGTGGTTGGGGAGAATGTAAAAAGAAAATAGATGGGAAACTAATTAGTTAGGGGCCAATGATAGGAAATGTTATTTCCCTTGCACTCTTTGCAAGTGCACACATCCATGAAGAATTTCATATGATATAACTTATAGACATTGTAGGAAAAATGGGCACATTGAAAGGGGGAACAAATATCATTTGGTGGCAAGCTATTTATGAATCATTATATATATTTTCTTTATATTAATCGTATCTTTTTATATTTTTTAATGTTACAATATTTATTCTACGAACTAATTTCACATGATTGTTTGTAATTATCATAAAGTCATGATGGCCCCTAGTTATTGCGATCCGAATGTGCCAATTAGTATTACTAGAAATGATGTTCTACACATTGAGTAACGTGAAACACATATTGAAGATAAAGATAATGATCCTATGGAAGAATATGACAATATAGTTAAGGATGACGGGAAAAATGAATTAATCCAAGACTTGTTTGATGATAAGAATGATGATGTTATTTGTGATGAACCTGTGCTAGAGAAGGCAAGGACACGAGTTTATGAAGGCTCAAGAACAAATATTCCCTTTGCTACATTATTTTTGGTGAACTTAAATGTTTTGAATGGTTTGTCAAACACTTGTATGATACATATATTAATGTATATAAAGGTTGATTTTTTTCCCTTTTTTTAGCATTAAATAATGTGTAAACTATGAATGCAATGTTTATGATTAATGTTCGTTATACTAAATAGTGGTTTTTTATGTTGTTCTAGATTGTTAGGTGAATTATATGTTATCAAGATATAGATGCACGTCCTATGGACAACTTTCGTTGAAAACAAAATGCCCACAATGTCAAAGCAATAGATATCAAAACAATCAACTAACAAAAAGAGTGTATCAAAAGGTTCTTCGTCATATTCCCATAATTCCACATTTGCAATGATTGTTCAAGTGGGAAAGCATAGAACAATTTATGGATTACCATGCACAGAAGAGAAGTGGAGATGGTTTTCTTTGAATGCCCGTGGTTGGTTATGAATTTAGGGAACCTGAGGAAAAATGGCCACATTTTAAAGATGAACCTCATAATGTTAGGTTGTCATTGGCAGTTGACAATGTTAATCCATTTGGAGAGCTCATGTCTATTTACTCAGTGTGGCCAACTTTTGTTATCAACAATAACCTTCCTCCTTAGATGTCAATAAAGAAGGAGCACATTATGTTGAAAAAGTTTGTTCCATGCATTTGTTTACATTAATTTTTCAAATATTGCAACCTTTTCATTTGTCTTTTTTGTTGCACAATATGTTAAAGTTTATTTAATATGTAGATATAATACTAGTAATTATGTGTAATTTCAAACAATTAGGCAAGTAAAATGTTAAAGATATAAATGTATATATCGGTCATATTATCAACGAGTTAATGAAGTTATGGGTTGAAACCACTATGTATGAAATTTGTAAACCAATAGGGAATATGCAATTTCAATTCCATGGAATGATTGTATGGACATTTCATGATGCCCCAATACTAACACATTTTTATGGTATGTAATGTTCCATTGCAATTTAATAGTATATAATGTTAGGTCCCTATACTGCTAGTGTAACCCCTTATTCTTATTAGTGCAACGCCCTTATTATGTTGTTGTGCCCATGTAGTCCCCATATTGTTATTATTGTGCCCCATAGAAGCCCACTATTTTTATTATTGTGCCCTTACATTATTATTATTGTGTCAGCTCTAATTATATTATGACCCCTTAGACTCCTATATATAGAAAGGAGGTCTTATCATTTGTATCATCCAAGAATTGTTCATTTGTATAATGTAAAGGAGGTTTCCCCCTCAAAGAGGCTAATTTCTAAGGCGTTGATCTATCTTTTCTATCTTTTTTTTACCTAGTTTCATAACATTTGGTATCAGAGCTTTGGATTCTAGGGTTTCGCTGCTCCAAATAGGTCATCTTGGAATTTTCACTATAACTTTTTTTTCTGCGACGTTTCAGAAGCTAAAAACAAAACCCATTTGAGAGAAAATTGTTTTGAACATCTAGTTCGAATTTCAGATATTGTCTAGCTATATTTTAGGAGATATGATCTAAGGAAGTTAGGGTTTTGGGAAAATCCCTAATTACATTCCAAACAGGTGACCGTGGGAAAATTGTCATAAATTTCTCTTTGAGCATCAGATTCAAATTTCATAAGAAGTGACAAAAAGAGGACGGAATGTATTTTTCTGTGTACCGTTTTCAGATCCAAATGCGAAATAGTGACATGTGGCACTTCGTACAAGTTCACTCTACTAAAAAAGTATATAATCAGGTCATCTTGGGAGATTGAGCATAACTCTTTCTTGGAGAATCCAATTTTGATCAGACTAGTGGCATTGGAAAGAGGATGCAGAAGGATACTACAGGTCAAAATTTGAGACCAAGGGGGTTTGAAATCATAGAGTTATAGTTGTTTCAAGATCGAGCTCCTAAAATCAAGAAAAGGTGATATGACGAAGTTTGATGGCAAGGATCTAGTAAATTGGATACTACAGATGGAACAATATTTTGATATACATGATGTACAACTATTATAAAAGGTACGTATTGAATCTTTATATTTGGAATTGAATCATTTTTTATGGTATAAAGAACTTTGTTCTCGTAAACCAGTTGTTACTTGGTCAATTTTCATGGAGGAAATGATAGCACATTATGAGGATACAAAGAGAACACCTTCTTTATCCAATTGATAAATCTCAAACAAAAGGGTTCAATGGCAGAGCACATTGAGGACTTCCAAAAATTGAATATAAGGGTAAATTATATTTCATAGAAGTAAAGGATTGATGTCTTCATAGGGAATTTAAAGGATAACATTCAACATGAGGTTCATCTTTGGGAACCTGATCCATTGGAGAAGGCATTCAGGTTGGCAAGAAAAATTGAAAGCGGAATTATGGAAACAACGAATCCTACCACTCATAACTATAAATATGGAATTGTTTTTTCTCCTAGCCTTCCACAACCTACAAGGTTTACACCACAACAATTGGAAGAAAAAAGAGAAAAAGGGCCTTGTTACATTTGTGATAGAAAATAAACTAAAGGTGATAAGTGTGTTGAGAAGAATTTGTTTTACATAGATTGTGAAGAGGAGGAAGAAAAGGATCAAGAAACATAAAAAAGGATATACACCAGGAAACAACCCTAGAGAAAGATGAAATCAATCCGATCATATCTTGTAAAGCATTGGCAAGAATTACCACTCCTAAAACTCTCAAGATAGAAGGAAATATCAAGAAGAAAAAGGTTCAAGAAGTAAAAGATCACATCGAGCATCAAGAAATGAATCCGACCATATATTGTAATGCATTGGTAGGAATTACCACTAGTAAAACTAGCAAGATAGAAGGACATATCAAGAAGAAAAGGGTAAGAGTATTGATTGATTCAGGCAGTACCCATAATTTTATTCATTGTAAGATAGCGAAGGAATTGAATTGCTTCCTATATCTAGCACCAGAGTGACAAGTGATGGTTTCAAATGGAAGAACCATAAATTTCTCTGGAAAGTACCATAATATCAATCTATCCATGGTGGAATATGTTTTGAATAGTCCAATGCTTTCCATTCAGTGGGTGGTGTTGATGTTGTACTAAGAGTCCAATGGCTACAATCTTTTGGTACAATAACTTTTAATTTTCAAGAACTATTCTTTAATTTTTTTTTCAGAAGGAAAGGAAGTTGAATTAAGGGGTATCGCAGGGAAATTGGGAAAGATAATCAGCTCTAACGGCATGAAAAATATGCTAAGGAAGAACAATGTGGCATAATTTCACAATTATCTTCGCTGGAGGTTTCCACGTCAAAATAATCTATTTCTTCAGATCTCCAAAAAGTCTTGGACAACCATTCCAAGGAATTTGATACTCCCAAAGGCCTCCCACCTATTTGTGATCATGATCATGCTATTCATTTTCCACTAAGTGTTCCACCTATTTGTGATCATGATCATGCTATTCATTTTCCAATAAGTGTTCCTCCAAGCATCAGACCTTACAGATACCCCTTTACAGAGAAGAGTGAAATTGAACGTATGGTTGTAGAAATGTTAGAGGCTGGTATAATTAAACCTAGTCAAAGTTCCTTCTCTGCTCCAATAGTATTGGTGCACAAGAAGGATGGATCATGGCGCATGTGTTTGGATTATAGAGATCTCAACAAGCTCACTATTAAAGATAAATTTCCCATTCCTCTCATTGATGAATTATTGGATGAATTGCATGGAGAAATTTACTTCAACAAGTTGGACCTTCATGTAGGATATCATCAAACCAGAATGAAGACTGAAGACATTCCGAAAACAACATTTAGAAATCATGAGGGTCATTATGAATTTTTGGTGATGCCTTTGGCCTTACCAATGCACCTTCTAGATTCCAAGGTTTGATGAACTCCATTTTCAAACCCTTAGAAAATTTGCTTTGGTACTTTTTGATGATATACCAATCTACAACAAGTCTTGGAAGGATCATGTTCAACATGTTGATAGAGTGCTCTAACTATTAGACGAAAAAAAATTATATGCAAAAACCTCCAAATGTTTCTTTGGAGCATAAGAGGTGGAATGCTTGGGTCATATTGTTGGGTTGTGTTATATTCTTTCCACGACTAGCCCACATAGTTAACCGAGGGGTTAGAAGGGGGGTGGAGCCCCCCCTTCACTATGCTGATTGCGTAGCAGGGGGGGTCACAGGGGGTTTGAGGGGTGCAGGTAACCCCACTCTATGGGGTTCGGGGCAACGCCCCAGAAAATTTTGTTTTTGGGCCCTATATTAGGTCTGGCGGACCTACCTATGGTTTTATGCATTATTTTTCACACATGGTTTTGGATGCGATGGTTTTTGGTCCATGGTTTTGGATGTGATGGTTTTCGGTCCATGGTATTGGATGCTTCGACATGTATAAATATGTATTGTAAAATTGAAAGGAACATAATGAAAAATCAAGCTAGTAGTCCCGGTTATGGGATCCAGGGGAAATCTATGTGTATATGTGTTTTTTGTGTTATGCTCTCGCATTGTTTATTTTCTATGTTTTAGAATTCGTATGTAGGTAATTTTTGTACAGGGTTAAAACCTACATTTGGTATCAGAGTTGTTTTGACTTGAAGGGGATGCATTTGTTGTTGAGGGCTTTCACTCAGGCATGTGGTAGAGCCTGTTCAGTGGAAGGTCTGCGAGATCGATTCTGGTGGTGAAAGAAGATGATGAGTGGTGGAAAGATAGAGATCAAGAAATTTAATGGTCAGAGTTTTGATTTATGGAAACTCAAGATGGAGGATCTGTTGGTGGATAAAGATTAGTTGGTTTGGGTAGATCCATGTACTAAACCAACAGGAGTGTCCGATGAAGAATGGAAGAAGTTGGATTGGAAGGCTAAGAGCACAATATGATTGTGTGCCTCAGATTTAATATTGCTGAATGTATTAGGGGAAGCTACAACAAAGGCTTTCTGGGACAAGTTAGGGACTTTGTACTAATCTAAGTCTTTGGTGAATAAACTGTTCCTACGGAAATGTAGGTTTTAACCCCGTACAGAAATTACCTGCATACGAATTCTAAATCACAAGAAAAATAAAAATGCGAGAGCATAGCACATAAAACACATATACACAGAGATTTCCCACTGGATCTCAAAACCGAGACTACCAGCTTGATTTTTCATTTTGTTCCTTTCAATGTTACAATACATATTTATAC
>APFE031549988.1:0-36530 GCA_000404065.3 Pinus taeda
ATGACTAAGATATTATTAAAGGTGTCACTCACTTGCACAAAACTGAATAGACAATCTTATTGTCACCACAAATTACATCTTCAAAGTGACACAAGAAACATAAAGTGATGACTCCAACCATGCTTCAAGGAAGAAGCATTCGTTCCTTCCAATGGGAAGTAATACTTATATTATGCATCGTTGAAGATCATATTTAGCTTTGTTCTGACTATTAATTAATGTGATAGGGAAATGAAACATTTGAAAGAAATAAGCCATATGCATTACAAATAAATGTTATCAAAATTGGACCAGTCATCAAACCAGTAGGCTGCTTGGACTGGGAATCGATTGGAACTGGACCAAAACCGGTAAAAAAAACTAGACCAAAAAACCGGTTAACCAAAAACACATTTAATATTCAAATTTAAACAAACATACAAAAAACTATGTATTAATGCGCATCCATATGAATCCAAACCATTTATACACAAATAAACAAATGTTCTCATTTATATAGCTTGTAAGGGTGCAAATAACCAAAATAACACTGAGTGCAATTCATCTCTGAATCGAAAATACATCAACAAAATGGCCCTAGATGGCATCTAACATCCAAAAAAAATCATGCTACAACCAATAGATACATATCATCAAAATCTTTATCACCCTCTAAGCATTAAAATAAGATAGAAAATGCTTATAATGTCAATTCAAGATTTTGTTTGAGTGATGGGTACATTTTTAGTAGGATCATGATAGAGGAGTTTAACAATCAATGCCACTAACATCAAGATACATAGAGGGATTGGTGCTCTTGATTATATGCTAGTTCCATACCCTCGTACATGACAAAATCCAATCGAAACATTGCAATCGCCAAATCCTGAAATCCTGAAAAACTGTTTAGTCTCCTAGATTTTGAGTGGGACCTAAAATTCTACTTTCTCCACTCAATGAGTTTGGAACTACTCTCAATCACCCCAAGTCATTTCATGGTAATGTTAAAAATTTAAGTAAAATGATGAATATAACATTACCATGAATTGCATAGCAATAGCAAGGCCATAGGCTTGAATATTAGAAATTTGGTCAAAAACTAGGCTTCTCCAATGATAAATCATTACTTAAAAAAATGGTTGTTTTCAAAGGGTCCTTGATAGCATTGTACAAGACCGATCCGTACAAGAATCAGTTGATTGTTTTTAAAGGGTCCTTGATAGCATTGTACAAAACCAATCCGTACAAGAATCGGTTGATTGTTTTCAAAAGGTCCTTGATAGCAGGGTTGGAATTTTGCCCGTCAGAAGCCATTTTAGTCTTTAAATATGTTGAAAATTTTTAAATGACCGTCTGGCATAACATGGTTTGAAGAGTGAAGAACGTGTTTTTGACGGCTTCTAATATTTTGAAAATGTTATTAATATCTTATCTGGACATTTTGCTCCTAGAAACTTCGCGATATTAGAATAGAATATAAGTCTCTACCCTGAATAAGAAATTGAGGTATGTCCTGTACTCTGAGTGGGCGATGAGTTTGATCATCAATAATAGTCTAAGATTTGAACTTGAAGTGAGTTTTCATGATGAATTAACTTGATGTAAATGGATTGGTATGGTTTATACTTGCAATTATAAAGAGTACGCGAAATTAATATTATTTCCATATAAATCAATTGGTTTACATTTTAGAAACCTTAAATAGCACTTTGATCATACTTATAATTAAAGAATTGAATTTTTCAGTAATGATTATGTTTAAATGTTATTTTTTAATAGTTGTTTTTAAATGCTATATTTTATATTATTTTTTATAAAAATATATTAGTTTTGGTTTGAATATATATATATATATATATATATATATAATATATATATATATATATATATATATATATATATATAATATATATCTGTGTGTGTGTGTGTGTGTGGTGGTGTACTAAATTTATATTTAGAAAAGTGTTTATTTATGAGTTATTTTTTGTTTAATTTATTAATAAATATAATCATTATTATTATTTTTTGTGTTTGATATAGAAAATGTTTATTTTATATATGTGTATTTTTTTAAATGACGATTATTATTAACTATTTTAATTTTTAGTTTTTTTAGAATTAAGTAATTTATTTTTTAATGAAATTGTAGTTTTGTGTTGTTTAAATCACCTTTTTCAATGTATAAATCAATTTAGCAGGTTTAAAAATTCCTCAAATATTAAACAATTAGAATTTAATAATCACAAATTTTGTTTTCTTTATGATTTAGTTAAAAACATATTTGAAATATATTTAGTGAATTGCTCTCCATAATAATTTAATATTTTTGTCTATGTTTTTCTTTTTTAACATATTATGGAAAATGAGTATGTTTTCTTTATGATGTTTTAGTTGAAACAATAGCCAATTGTTCACCATAATATTTTAATATTTTCTATCTAGTTTTTTTTAACATATTGGGAAAAAAAATTATAATTCAATTGTTTAACTCATATTATGGATAATGTTTTTTTTAACATATTGGGAAAAAAATTATAATTCAATTGTCAAACTCATATTATAGATAATCATCGCTAGCCTCGTCCATAAAGCAGGTTGACTCACCATAGTTATTCCAGAAAACCATGACCCTCTGTAATCCATAATGTAGTTTGACTCACCATAGTTATTCTAGAAAACCATTACCCTAGAATTACCCTGAAATGCCTCTACATCTACGTCCATTAACTTGTTTCTTTATGTCTCACAAACTCAAACTCTTAGCCAATAAAAAACGATTTTAAGACATACTCTAGACCTAAAAAAATTGTCAATAATTCCACATTATAAACAATTATTTTATAAAATTTGTAAAATTTGTGTATATATTTAACTAATGTCCTGATTTTAAGACATACTCTAAACCTAAAAAAATATATTGTCAATAATTCCACTTTATAAACACAATTCTTTTATAAAAAATGTAAAATTTGTGTATATATTTAACTAATGTCATTGTTTGTGTTTACTCCTCTATCCATCACTGACAATGTGTTTTATGAAAGGCCTATTTGAAATGTGTTTTTCATGATGAGATCTCATTGGGTGCTCAATCTAGTATGATTTAATTCTCGTAGGTGTCACCTAGACGTTCACTATGTTTTTTTCATGATGAAATCTCATTGGGTGCTCGATCTAGTATGATATAATTCTTGTAGGTGTCACCTAGACGTTCACTATGTTCACCATAGCGAAAAGGGGAAAAAATACATATTTCATACTCCTTGGAAGGAATGTCATTCAATAAATCACAATTTGTTTGATTAGGGTAAGTTGAATTAGAATCCAAGTCCAAATAGTTTCCTTGAAATCAATGAATATGCATTTACCTCTTATGCAAAAATCATTAACAATCCCACTTGAATGAAACAAACAATCATTTCTTGAGTGTGCTAGTACATCATCGAACCTACGTAGCCCAAAACATTACGTAGTTGAAAGCACAAAGCCTCTTCCTTGTCATAACGAATTTGGACCACAATCATGCTTGTTGCCACTTGCTCTCTCTGAGTGTATTCACCACCCATTTTTATTGGCTTATTTGGGTCAAGGGGCTATCACAGTGTCAAAAACACTACCTTATGAAAGTTATCATATGTCACGTGTCACCTATGGAACAATAGAAGTGTCGCTTCAACTACAGTCTGTACTAGATCTTTAGTGTCTCAACATATCGCTTAAAAGTTCTGAAAGATCGGCTCATGAAGAACAACATCTACTGCCACTTCTGAAATAATAAAACACTTTTAATATATTGTGCTTGCTTGACTTCAAACTCTCCATCGTGGACCTCCATATTGATTCCATGTTATTATGATTGTGGAGACGATGGGGGGATAGACCATCTTATAGTTTTACTTTGTTGGTCATCTTATATGTCACATAAGATCTCCTTAGTCATATCTTATATATACAAATGCTATGCCATGTCCTGGTCTAGGACATTTGATTTCAGAGTTATGCATATTTTATTGTGAGTGTTCCATATAATTCCAAACCAAGATTCAGAATTCAATAAGTCATTTGTTTGTTATGGTCATTTTGTTTTTTCTTATCTTATCATAAAAATGTGAAATTTTTTAACATAACTGTGTTATTGAAAGGTAATTTTTTAATAAAACCTTTATTGGTAAAGGGTTAATTTATTATAAAAGCATCACTCTTGAAGGGAAAAATTTTAAAGATAATGGTTTTTGAAAGGAAGAATAAAGACCTAAAACTTCAAAAAAATGTATATGACAGGTAAAGAGAAATCGAAATTCCAACCCTGCTTGATAGCATTGTACAAGACCGATCCATACAAGAATGGGCCGATTTAGTACCGAACCAGCCAAAAATCGCATGGTTCACCAGACCAAAACAATTTTGCCCTCTAACTAGTTGAACTGGCCAGTTCTAACTAGTTTGGTCTGGTTCTGATAACATTGTTACAAATTAGACTACTTTCAAGACACAGTGAAAATGCGGCATGCACTTTATATCTCAAACATCTTGTAAGGGTACATATAAGAGTAGCTCTTAGATGTGCCACTAAAACGTTTATCACAAAGGTATGAATACCTGAATAGGATAAAAGGAATAAAAACTATAACTATAACACTTCACCCACAGAAAATGTAAAAATATAGGCTGGCATGCAGCGAGGTAACTATAGAAGCACATTAAACATTGTCAACATGAAAGCCAGATTAGGTAAACGATATACTCCCAATTGGATAAGGAAAAATGAAGGTAAACGATATACTCCCAATTCGTTAAAGAAAAAATGAAGGACAAGATGGAAGAAACATGAAAAATATTACTAGACCAAGAAGATCAAGGAACAACTTGGTGTGCAAATGATCCTGTAAGAAACAATGGAGGACAGGATGGAAGAGACATGCAAAATCTTACTAGACCAAGAAGATCAAGGAACAATTTGATGTGCGAATGATCCTCTCCTTAGAATTACGGTATGTACATGTCATGACAAAGTCCCTGTCAGTGTCTTTATGTAGAACTGAGATTCTAGTTGACCATGCCTTTCGATGAACACAATTTCCCTTTGGGTTTTTCGGATAAAGCAGGAGTGAATGAAGAAACACACAAAATCGTACAAGTTATAAGGGTACATCGAGACGATCACGGAACAATTTGGTGAGGGAATGCTCCTCTCCTTAGAATTATGGTATGTACATGTCACAACAGATTTTCTGTCAGTGATCTTTACAATGACCACACCTTTTCATAAACATACTTTCCCTCTAGGTTTTGCTTGACGACGATTGCAAAGTTGGAGGCCCTGTGTTTGGGCATCCAGGTGGAATGGAGACGAAATTGAACCTGCCTGCCCTTGCTACCAATGTAAAAACGTCGACTGAAAAAAGGGACCAGTCTCTAAATGATGTCCACTTCGATTGAGACACTTAACCATGTCAACTTGTAGATCTAAGAAGACATAGATCAAGATAATAGTTGTTTTAGCAGTTACAATTTGGACAATAGAGTTTAAATATTGAAGTATTTGAAGATGTCTAATAAAAAATTGCATTGGAACCAATACATGTCTTGACACTTATTAGTCCTCATCCTATACTGTAACAGGTACGAAGCACTACCCAAACATACTTTCCAGAAATGGTTGTTGGAATTGAGGGATGGAACCAGATGCTAAACAATGTCTTATTTATTGCTTGTTGCTAATGCTAACCAAAATTGAACCTGCCTACCCTTGCTACCGATGTAAAAACGTCAATTGAAAAAAAGGGCACTGTCTCTAAATGATGTCCTCTTTGATCGAGATGCTTAGCCATGTCAACTTGTAAATCAAGATGATTGCTACAAGATCTAACAAGACATAGATCAAGATAATAGTTGTTTTACCTATTACAATTTGGACAGAAGAGCCTAAATATTCAAGTATTTGATGATGTCTAGTAAGAAAATGCATTGTAAGTAATACATGCCATGAGACTTATTAGTCCTCTTCATATACTGTAACAAGTACAAAGCACTACCCAATAGATCTAGCATCCGAAAAAGTAACACATGTCACAAATTATTTCACACGGATTCAAGAATCATGCATTCAAAACCATAAGAAAAAAAAGCATGCCAAAGCAAGCTGCAAACAAATCTCAGCTTGGGACATAAAATTGCCAGAGGTACCGATCACAAAGAGAATTGGCCTGCCTAAATGGTATGCCAGAGAAAATTGAAATTTTATAAAATTTCCAAGGCAAAATAAAGATCATGCAATTAACAACAATAATAGCCAAATAGTACGAACAATTAAACAACAATTGCTTACAGGAGAAGTAATCTAGGGGGAAACCAACACTACTCCAAGGGGAAGGACCACTGGTGCATGACTAGAAAGGCCTTGCCAACAAGGGTTTTATATAAAGACACCCTAGGCATTGACCATGATGGCAGACTTCTCGAGTGGGGATGAGAACTAGGAGTTGTTGGAGAAAACTGGTGACCTGTGCATTGGAACCAACGTACCAGTTAAGGATGATAGAATTTGGCACCATAGTTGCACGATCCTTCTCATTCTGAATGCAATAAATAATGATAAGGGCAAGAATACATGAGCAAATTATCCTTTTAAGAGATGCCATAATAGGATGTAATCAAACCTAAAGATAGCACATGCCACTAATGGTTAGAGTTGAAGGAAGCTATGGATGCAAGAGAGCCGATTGAGTAATCTTTAGAAACAATATTAATGGCAGGGCTATATTTCTCTTGGAATTCATTATAGAACTTAGGTTGCATTTCAAATCAAAACCACATGCAGAACATGACTTATGCAATGGGTAAAAAGACAAATGTGATAATAAAAAGGAAAATCTCGGCATTCAATGTGAATGAGATCACTAAATTGATGCAAACAAAAAAGATCCACTACAAACCGAGAGCAGTGAGCGGTCCAAGATGTTGGTAATTTGACAACAAATTAATGTAAATGTAAATTTGGATAAATTATTTTAGTTATTGACAAGTCAGTTTCATACCGAATCAACTTATGTAAGTAAGGAGACTCATATAAAACTGATGAATGTCCGAACTATTGACAGAGAATCATTTCATTGATTGAATAGAAAGTCCAATCCCTTGCCCCGTGGATGTTTCCTTAACACTCTGTGAGGGTTTTACCACGTAAATCCCGAGTTATTACTTGTATGGTTGTTGTCGGTTTCATTTCTTTCTTGTTTTGTAACCTCCATTAACTACAAATGGTATAAGAGCAATTGAGTTGAGTTTTGGAGGCGAATGCATGTCAAAGAAAAAAAAAAGTTGTGTAAAATCCTGCAATTACATTTTTTGAAGGCTGTCAAGGATGTTGCACTTGTTGTTGGCTTGTAAACCGTGAGGAGGAGCCTGTGGAGTGTTCTACGTTGCCAGACCTAACCCTCTTCCCTCTGCGTGGACTGAGGAGGTCGTTGCCGTTGTTGGCCGTTCAGTGTGTAGCAAAATCGTGGAGTGTTCTACGCTGCCAGATCAAACCCTATGCCCTCTATGTGTTGTTCTCTGCGTGGACTGAGGAGGTCATCATCATTGCTGCATTCAGTGCGTAGCAAAATTGTGGAGTGGTTCCATTGGCTAGGGCCCTCATGCTTTCTAGAACTTGTCTAGTGGCTGCATGGTTCCGTTGTCCAGAACCTGCGTGCCAACGAGGAGAAGCGTGGCCCAGGCTGCATACCTGTTGCTGGCCACCTGCGTGTTACCATTGCATCAGAGGTTGCGATGCATGAACATTACCCGTCGAAGAGAGATCATCTTAGAAGGTCAGGTGTTTTTTTTTTTTAAATTTGTGAATAAATTTAAGGTTTGTTGAAAGATTTCTTTGAATTGAAGAACAAAGATTTTTTTTTCAGATTTCTTTGAATTGAAGAACAAAGTTTTTTCTAGGAAACTGAAATTAAACAAAAGGGATCTTTTGTTCAAAAAAAAAAGTTGTAGGTTTTCTAAGTCAATTTGGAAAATTTGGGAAAGTAAGATTCTGAATTTGAAAATTGAAGTAGGAAAAATTAAAAAAAAAAAAAACTTGGAAAATACTTTGTTGGAAGAAGACAATCCAGGAATTTTTTTTTTTTTGGAAACCCTAGCTGAAAGACCGAAACCCTGGGAGGAAAGAAATGGCCAAGATGTCGAATGCAAAGTTCGAGGTGGAGAAATTCATCGGAAAGAGCAACTTTGCTCTATGGAAACTAGAAGTTAGGGATTTGTTGGTGCAACAAGGGTTGCACAAAGCTTTGGACGGGGCAAATAAGAACCCTGCAAGCATGTCTGGTTCGAACTGGGAGGACTTGGATGCCTGAGCTCTCAGTACCATCAGGTTATGCCCGACAGATGAAGTTCTCTTCAACATTGTTGAAGAAAGTACAACTTCAGGCTTATGGGAAAAACTGGAAAAACTATATATGACAAAGTCGTTAACAAATAGAACTTATTTGAAAAAGACAACTATACAATCTTCGAATGAAGGAGGGTTCAAAAGTTGCAGAACATTTGAATGTTTTTAATACACTTAGGTGCCAATTATCAGATATGGAAGTTAAGATTCAGGAAGAAGACAAAGCTATAACCTTGTGTTCTCTGCCCGAGTCATGGGACCACTTCGTAACTTCAATCAGTTTGAGCACTGATGATTCTTTGAAATTTGAATCAGTGGTGGGATCTCTCTTGTCTGAAGAAGTACGAAGGAAATCCAATACTGAAACAGGTGCATCAGAAGCCATGATAGCTAGAGGACGGTCAAAGGAAAGAGGAGAAAAAACAAGGGCGTCTTCCAGATCTAAATCAAAGGGAAAGAAGTGTAAGGCAAAATGTTAGCATTGCAATATAATTGGACAACCGAAGAAAAATTGTTGGAAACAACAAGATTCTGATAAACCGAAGAAGGAAGCAAATAAGGTTGATTCAAGTATGATAGATGAAGTTTTATCTGCTGAAGAATTATGTATGATAGATGAAACTACACCTATATGTAATGTCTCTCAGGGTTTAGAAAGCTGGTTGTTAGACTCTGGTGCTTCTCATCACATGTGTCCACACAAAAATTGGTTTACTTCATATGAAGATGTAAATGGTAGTTCTGTGTTTATGGGTAATAATGTAACATGTCAGACAGTTGGGAAGGGAAATATCAGGATTAAAATGTATGATAACACAGTTAGAACATTAACTAGTGTTAGACATGTACCCGATTTGAAGAAAATTTTGATTTCTTTGGGAGTGTTGGATTCAGATGGTTATAAGTGTACAGGTCAGAATGGAGTGCTGAAAGTCTTTAAAGGCACCCTCGTTGTTATGAAAGCAGAAAAAGTTGGAAATCTTTATAGACTCAAAGGAAGTACTCAGGTCAGTGAGACAGCGATTGTGTTAGAAAAAGAAGAAGAAGGTACTTGCCTATGGCATCAGCGATTGGGTCACATGAGCGAGAAAGGTCTTTAGGTACTGATGAAATGTAAATCACTTCCTGATTTGAAATCCTTGAAGTTAGATTTCTGTAAACATTGTGTGTATGGAAAACAGTATAAACAGAGATTAAAAACTGGGAATCATAACAGTAAAGATATTTTAGACTATATTCATTCTGATCTGTGGGGACCGTATCCTGTTGTATCATATGGAGGTGCTCTATATTTTTTAACGTTTATTGATGATTTCTCCCGTAAAGTTTGGGTCTTTATGCTAAAAAAAAGTTGATGTATTCAATGTCTTTAAACAATTTAAAGCAATAGTAGAGAAAGGAACAGGCAAATCAATCAAATGTTTAAGAATTGAAAATGGTGTTGAATTTACTTCAATAGAATTTGAACAACACTGTAAGGATGAAGGAATTGTTAGACAGAAAATTGTTGTTTATACTCCTCAGCAAAATGGTGTTACTGAACGTATGAATTAGACTCTTATGGAAAGAGCCAGAAGCATGATCAGCGATGCTAACTTGCAAAATGAGCTGTGGGCAGAAGCAGTATCCACTACTTGTTATTTAGTTAACAGATCACCTTCAGTAGCAATTAATTGTAAAATTCCTGAAGAAGTTTGGTCAAGTTAGTCTTGTGATTATTCACAATTAAGGATATTTGGCTGTGATGCTTATTCTCTTATTCCTAAAAATCAGTGTTCAAAATTAGATCCAAAATCGAAATGTTATGACTTTGTTGGGTATGACTATGCAGTGAAAGGATACAAGTTGTGGGATCCCACATCGCGGGAAATAGTCACTAGTAGAGATGTAACATTTGATGAATCTTCTCTTTTAAAATCAAATGTTGAAAGAATTCAACAGGTACATGTATCACCAAATCAACAAGTTCAGTTGGAGGCTAGATTTTTTGGTGACAGTCAAAAGGAAGAAAAGGCTTATGGAGAAAAAGGTGTTGAAGATACAAAGGAAGCTGTTGAAGTTTCTGAACTAGTTCAAGTTTCTGAACCATTTCAGCAAGCAGTCACTCTAAGAAGGTCTACAAGGGAAAGAAAAACTCCTAAAAGGTATGAAGATTCTCCTTCATCTTTTTGCTTTGATTATTGAAGATGGGGAATATTCTTGTTATCAGGAAGCAGTAGACGATACAGATAGCGAAAAATGGAAAATGGCTATGGAAGAAGAAATGAATTGCTTAGCCAAGAATAATACCTGGATTCTTGTAGAACTTCCTGAAAGGAGAAATGTTGTTGGATGCAAATGGGTCTTCAAACTGAAACAGAAAGTTGATGGAAGTATCGAAAGGTATAAGGCGAGACTGGTAGCAAAAGGGTATTCTTAGGTTGAAGGTATCGACTTTCATGAGATTTTTTCACCAGTTGTAAAACTTGTTTCTATTCGTACTTTGTTGGCACTAACTGCATTACTTAACCTTGAGTTAGAACAGTTAGATGTTAAACAATTTTTCTACATGGTGATTTGAATGAAGAGTTATATATGGAATGACCAGAAAGTTTTGTACAAGGTCGCAGCAAAAGATTAGTTTGCAAGCTCAAGAAATCATTGTATGGTCTAAGGCAGTCTCCCAGACAATGGTACAAGAAGTTTGACTCCTTCATGGTGAGCAAGAACTTTATTAGAAGTGAGTATGATCATTGTGTATACTTGAAAAGTTTCAATGGCATATTCATTATCTTAGCTTTGTATGTTGACGATATGCTTATTGCAAGCAAAAGCATGGAAGAGATCAACAGGTTAAAGGCTCAACTCTCTAGAACGTTTGATATGAAGAATCTTGGAGCAGCAAAACTGTTAAAATTGGCAACCAGGGCAAAACTTCATGTGGGTCATCTTATTAATATTTTTATTAGATTCCTCTTGTCGAGAGGTGTAGGATTGATATAAGATCATCTGATTCCGATAAGTATTCATGGAGATATGAATTTATTTTGATTATGGAATTATTATCAAGCCGACCTACAACTCATGTAGGCTCAGAAGCCCATCAGTCGCATCTATTCAAACACCAACGTTGTGTATAAATATAGGAGGACTTTTCATCATTTAGACTCACTCATCTCATCACATCTCTCTCTCTCTCTCTACTGCGCAAAAAAGGGTCTCTCCCTCACACATGTGAAGCTGAAAGCTGCTGAAACTGAAGCTGCAACTGCAGAAGTAAAGTTTGACCTGCGTGGACTAGAATATCTCCTCATTTGAACTACGTTGTAGGTTCATCTGAACCTCCTCTGAAAGTCGCAACTTTTGGAGGTGGAATCAAGTCAATCTGGCGGATGGTTTGCAAGATATAGATTGCCCTAGTTTGAAGGAAGCTGTTGAAACTGAAGCTGCAACTGCAGAAGTAAAGTTTGACCTGCGTGGACTAGAAGATCTCCTCATCTAAATTGCATTGTAGGCTCATCTAAACCTCCTCGTAAAGTCACAACTTTTGGTGGTGGAATCAAGTCGATCCGACAGTCGGTTTGTGAGATATCGTCTGCCCTAGTTTGATGATGAAGTCGTTAACGCTGATGCTGCTGATCTAGTGTTTGCTACTGCTAATATAAATCAGATTTATTGTACTATTTATCTCTGCTGAATTATTGAAGATAGAAGAAGATTTGATCAAAGGGTTTCCCCAAACATTGTGGGGTTTGTCCCTGGCTAGCTACCACATCTTGTGTCTCTTGTCTTGGCTTGTTTTCTGTCGATCGTTTAATGTTCTATTTGCACTTTACTTTATGTACATGTGATTGCTAATCAGTGGAATATAATAAGAAAAAGAAGTAAACTGTTATAAGCATAGAACATACCATAACTTAACAAGATTGGTTTCAAAAGAACCTTGCACCAACTCCAAGAATAAGACAGGTTACTCACATGCTTGCAAACAATCAGGTAAAAACTTTAAATCTAGATGTGAGCATTTTTGAATTTTTAGTCCGTAGGTGGCTTCACCGGAATCATTCTTTTACCTAGGAAATAAAAAAAAAAAAATCTTTCAAGTTAAAGGTAGAATAGATTAAAAAAAAAGAAATGAGATCTCATAGAGTTTTCCTTTAGTCTTGTTTTCAAAAAAAAATAAAAATCATCCTCATTTCTCATGAATAAATTTAGGTAAGAGCCACTTCATCGACACTAACCTGCAAACATAAAAATAAAAACAAAAACAAATCAATAGGTTAGTATGCTCTCTCCTGCGCTTCGAGCAATCTGGAAGATAAGAAAATCTCTTGATTTACTTTCAAAATTAAATAAAAATATCTTGCTAGGAATTTGCACAAATCATTAAAACTACAAGCATTATAAGAAATCGAAATCATTTTTTAAGAAATTCTTTATTTTCGATTTCAAATTAAAAATTAAATCTGTAGTTTCGTGATTTGATAATTGTGTTAAAACTTCTCTGCATATGTGTTGGGACCATTTCTTCAAACAAGCCAAATCTGCATATAAACAATTCAATATCTAAATACGGTTGGCCCTGTCGTTATTGAAATTGGTCTTGTTAAAACTCTCTCGAAAGGGTTTTGGTGTAGGCAAAACCTGTCATCATTTAACATGGATGTTTACAGAGATAACACACCCTTCTAGCACTCTAGTCCACCATTATTGGATGCATTTCAAAAAAAACAACAATATCACTGCCTCGTAGATTTCCATTACAATCTATGGCTAAAGGGTCTCACACCATGAATTTCTTGTTTCAATCACTGTCTTTAAACTCGAGAGCCAAGGAACAATAACCTCACAGGGAGAACTAATAAACACAAACACTTTCCTTTGACAAAAGTGCCGAGATAGAAGGAACTCTTCCATCAAAATCACACACTTGCTCCAACCCCAACGATTTAATCATGTCTGTGGAAAATTGAACCTTCTTTGGTGACCGGACATGGAACCATCTTCGCAGCTCCAACCGTGTTGAATGCAACCAACAAAGGTCATCCAAGTCGTAACTAAAGGCAGGGAAACTTTAAAACAAGGACTTGACAAAAGTGTTTTAAAATCAAAAGCAACTTCAAATCAAGGGTCCCTGCCAATAATCTTCAAGCTTATAAGTAAGCAAAAGTGATCAACGTTTCGAATCCCCTTGAGATCAGTGCATTATAGGCTGAAGCTAGCCTGAGCAAATAGCACTGGGAGAGCCGGGGAGATACAGTCTGTGATCTGTAGATCTAGACTTTGATTTTGATGTAGAAAACAAAGAGGTTGTAATTTTTTTTTAATAATCATTCAAGTTCTATATATTAATCTTGCTCCCTTACAGGAGAAAGATAGAGGAGGAACTATGCGTGTTGGAACCAGATCGATTCGAAATGAGCTAACAGGAGGACTCAATCCTTCGTGAGGCTGGATTTTGGCAAATGATCTGAGAAAATAAAGAAGGGGAACCAAAAACGGATCTGCTCAGCCACCAGGGTGCTTAGAGCCTATTTGAAATACATCGTAGATTCAACTGTTGATTTCGACAAAAACTATAGAATTATCTTTTAGGCCGACAAGATTTCCAATTCATATCTTAAAAAAAGTATGTTCCTAGTATCCAGATTACCACTTCTTGTCAATTGAATACTGCCTCCTGTTTTAGGTGCTGAGTACCTATCCAATATTGCTTAGATTGGTAGTAAGGCAATTAGGCAGGAGGCAAAAACTACCAAAGGAATCAACATGGCAAAAAGAATGGTATGCTGAATGAGATCAAACAACAAAGACCCAGATTTGATTTTTCAGAAAAAACCAAGATTGGTGTTAGGGAGATCAATTAAAATCAAGACAAATGGATCTCTCACAATCAGATTATGATGAGAAGCTTGTGGGGTATTTTCTTGATTGGATCTGCTACCAAACTTAAATAGGCTCAATGATTTTCAAACATATAATAGGAAGGAAGCAAGAAAGCTATCAGACAGACACGCCTGAGTCTTGTCCTTACATGACAACACAAGCATTAATAATTAAATAGAGAAGAGAAAAAAGGAAATACCCATCCAAGATTATGGGTTGTTGCGTGCTAATAAATATTTCAGCCATTGGCATGTATCTGCTAGTAATGAGGAACAATGATAACAGAAATATTCATTGTAACAACTTTTCTTTGCTTTGCTTGGCTAGGCCAGCCTTCTCTTGGATTGAGAGAAGTCAAGAGAATAATTTACTTTTGATTGGAAAAAAGTATCATATGTCCATGGAATTGAATCATATGGAGCGTTGAATGGAGTTCGGATCCGGTTAGCGAACAACTCATTTTAATTTTAATGAGGATTTCAAGCCCCATTCGATGAACTTAGCATCTTCAAGCTCGTAACCATCCCAACCTGTTCGAACTCGACCCTTTCACATCGTTCTTTCCTCAATTCTTGACTATTATCTCTTTGCTAGCATATACCATAATGCTGCGCAATCACTCTTACTCTTATAACATCTAAAATAGTGGCATGAATCCATCTAACCTACAACCATAATTTGAGCGATTTGATGATTGAATGTAGGAGAAGATATCAATAGCTATCAACGTTAATGGTGACCTGGCTAACTCATCTTGAACATATTTCACTTTCTCATTTCGGTAACTAGGGCTAAGCCAAGGATATAAGTAAGTGAGAGAGCCAAGGTTTAAGGAGTTGTGTTCTCTCCTTATTTCGTCTCTAATTACCAATATGAGTCATTGCGAGATGAGTTAGCGAGTCAAAGAAAAAGTGATAACGCTTCTTTCTTAAATGCTCAATGTTGAGCTTAAATCTTACCTAGCCAAATACCTAATTATTAAAGTCCACATTCGCATCTGGTTGCCACTCTATGTTCAAATTCGAATTTGAGGAGATCATGGACCTCATGGACGAGATCATGGAGGATAGGGTTATGTGTCAACATTGGTTGAGAAATATGTGGATCAAAGGAGGGAATAATGGATCTACATTTATGAGTTTGTTATCATAGCTTTTGAATAAATATAAGTGTTATCTCCTTCATTTGTAATCTTAATTTTTAGAATCTTAAAACCTAGGCCTTTATTGTAACCTAGTAATGTTAATCTATATAGAATTTAGAATAGTTTTGGTTTGGATCATATGAGATTATAGCCATTGTACTTTGAAAATTATGATGAATAAAATGGAGCTTCTTTGATCCTCTACATTTGACTTCTCTTTTGGTGTGCTTGCGAATCCTTGGAAGAATCCCCATTGCCTAGCAAGTACACAATTTTTTTTTGGTAAGCTTTTATTTTATGTTTGTTTGTCAATTTAATTAGATTAAATTATTAAGTTCATATGTTTGAAATATTAATGAATGACCTTTTGTAAGAAAGTATTAATGTGTCCTTTAATGAATTTGATTTGTTATTTAATGTTTGATTTCATTAGATTAAGTTTCTGATTTATATGCTTGAGATATAAATGAATATTCTCTTGTAAGAAAGCTTTAATATTTCATGCAATCAATCAGAATTATGTTTAAGAGCTTCAATTTCATTAGTTTAAATAGTTGATTAGAAATATTAATGAACAATCTCCTGTATGGGAGCTTTAATATTTCTTACACTTGTCACAATGTCTTTTAATTTTTAGATTTCATTTTGTTAAATGACTAAATAGATGATGGAGATCCCAAAGAAAAAAAAACCTCCTGTAAGGGAGCTTTAGCATTTCTTCACCTAGATTAATTTAGTTTGTCTCTAAGTCCACATATTGGATGATCCTCGAAGTTTCACTTACCCTGGTTGACAGTAATTGAAACTCTAATTTGCATCCACATTTTAGACCCAACAGAGATTGTGCCACACCCAGAGAGAAAATTAGTGGTAGGCTCATGCTAGGTGTACAAGGTGAAGCATGGAGCAGACGAGAGTGTGGAGAAGTACAAGGCTAGGTTTGTGGATAAGGGCTTCTCTCAAGTTGAGGGCACTGACTATGATGACACATTTTCCCCAATGGCTCATTATTCATCCATTAGAATGATTCTAGCACTTGCAACACAAATGGGGTGGAAGATCCACTAGATGGACGTGAAAACAACATTCCTCAATGAAGTGGTTGAGGAAGAGATTTATATGGAGCATCCATAGGTGTTTGAGACTTTCAGCACTGACAATCATGTTTGTTTGCTAAATAGAGCTCTTTAATGGCTCAAGCAGGTACTCAAAGCATGGTACACTTGCATTGGTAGCTACCTTCAGGGATTGGGCTTCCCTAAGAGTGAGGCAAATGCCAACATATACTACATCACAGTTGGTCCTCAAACAAGAAAGATGAAGACTCTTGACAATGGATGTCTTTGGGAGATGTGTCAACTTGAATGCAGGATGTTGATACCTACAGAAAAATGTCATGATGAAGAGCCACCTAGTACGATACGATGTGATTTAATGATATATTTTGGTTTCTTGAATAATATATGGATGAGTTCATGTAGGGCTACTTACAAGTACAACCAACATTCATGTAATGAATGGAAGAAGCATGATGAGAAAGAGGTAGTCATATGACGAAGGTTCCAGATATGAAGAAGGCCACTTTCCATGAAGAAATGAATGACATGACGAAATAAGGAGAAAAGCAATTGATGGTTGTTGCCCTGAAAGGAAGAAGCTCAACTAATTTTCATGAAATCAAGAAGAGAAGTTGATCAAGCAGCTAAAGGACCCACGAAGAAGAAGTGTTGATGTATAAAAGAGTCCATAGCTAAGAGGGAGCTCTAACAAGTCCCTGATCAAGAGGGAGCTTGGATTAGATCACCCCTGATTAAAAAGGAGTGACAATTGTGTTTTTCTATTTCATGTGTCATGCACTAGACCAGGACTAACAGGCGTAAGTCTAGGTGAAGGCCATGAAGGGAAATATAAACATATGATATCCTCCCTAGTTGAGAGGGAGAGATAGACACAACATTCGTGTCTTCACTTTAGGAGAAAGAATGGAGGATTGGATAATCATCTGGCATCCAATGCTCTTTGAGGATGTGTAAGGCGATAAGAGTAGGCAAGAGGACCGATATTCTTTGAGGGCTGGGAACCCAAGATAAGAATAGTCCTAGAAGGTCATACTCAGTGAACACCTGGGTGGGTATGTACCTTGAGAGACAATGATGAAGGTGTCTATAAATCATTAGTCTTGTCAACCTTGTGCTTTGATCTTATGAGAGATAGAGTTGGTAGTCAAGGCCTTACTAGAAAACAATGTTGGTTACTACGATGTTATATAGATGGGTTACCAATCCGATTCTTCTTATGATAAATTCTTCAGATTGAGAATGGCCAAGTATCATTATAAATACCTCCCTAGTTAAGAGGGAGTGTTGAAGAAAGTGTAACTAGGTTTGGTATTTACAAATGTAATTTTGATCTTTGTACTTGTCAAGAAAAAGAAATATTATTTTTGTAAATTATAAGAATGAGTTTCTTGCTCATTCCATAGGTCTAGGAAAATCAAAGAGTCAAAGATATGTGTAAAGAACTCTTCTTGAGCATGAGAAAAATATTTGAGTCATAAACAATGTCAAGTAGCCTTCCAAATGACAAGCACCATCCTCTCTGTCACATCGGCTTTAAAATCAAATTAAAACATAGTCATGTCGGCTCAAATAGATGACACAATGATTCGTTGACACATCGGTTAATTATGGAGGACTAACCACTATATATACCCAGTTAGGGTCAGTGTAAAAGTATAGGAAAATTCAGATTCTCTATGAAATTTTCAGATGGTACAATAAGTACAAAATATTAGATATCTCAGTGGATAATGTAACCTTCTCAATGATATCAGTCTCAGCTTAAATATGATAATAAATCTCTCAGTTCAAGGAGAACACAGTCATAAGGTCTTAGCACAGGAAGAAGACAATCATGACCAAGGTAATGAAGATGATCTCAGATAACATTGTAGCACACACAACCTCAACATAATCATGGTAAAATGATATCATAGTAATGATATCATTGTCTCAAAATACTGAATGGAGTCACTGTCTTGACAAGAAGGATTACAGTGATCTCACTGCGACAAGAAGAAGTTCGGTGATCACACAATAATGCTTTCTCGGCATACTAAACTCAATCATGATCTCATTCTCAGGAAAGAAGCAACAAGGATATCAGCGAAGGGGCAAGGATATCAGCGAAGGGGATATCATGCTGCTTCTTGAGGCCGACATAGGAAGAGGACTGTGTGCTAGTCGTTAGAGGGCTATTTTACTAGATTACATTTGACATGACATTGACTCTTTGACAAATCCTAAGGCTCTCAATGGGATCCATCTAAAATAAAATCAATTGCTCATGAAACCCATGAAGCAAGGCTTACAATAATAAATTTATTTTCTTCATTACATCATTTACAAAAGTCACAATTACATGTTATTGTGAAGACCAAACCTAGTTACATTTTACAACACTCCCTCTTAACTAGGGAGGTATTCATAATGGTACTAGGTCATTCTCAATTTGTTAATTTTAAGTATGTTCTATGCTTAGAGCAATTTATTTCAATTTTCATAGTTATCTCAATAACTTTTCCAGATTTAGCAATCACATCAGCGTAATAGTAAATTGCAGATAGAACATAAACATAAATCGCAGAAGACAAGCCAAGACAAGAGGACACAAGATGTGGTGCTAGCCAGGGACAAACCCCAATGTGGGGAAACCCTTGATCAATTCTTCTTATATGTTCTTCAATAGTTCAACAGAGAGAGAGAGAGAGAGAGAGAGAGAGAGATAATACATTTACAACAAAAGTCAACACTTTGACTTATCTAAATAAGAACATAGATCATTTTTAAGAAGATTATACATGAGGTAGTTGAACTCAGTTGAAGACATGTTGTTTCAATTGATTCTCCAAGGTGACTCCATCACCATGCTACACCTATCATTGTGTTTCTCCTCATCATCATGCTGCACCATGTTGCACCCATCATCACTATGTTGCATCTCATCATGCTTCACTAATCATGATTGTACACATCACTGTACTGCTGAGCTCTTCATTGCACTATGTTGCACTCTACTTGCAACTCCTATTGTTGTACCAATGCTGCAACATGTATCATTGCACCACCAAGAATCATTGTTGCACCATTTACTTGCTGCACCAAGTACCATTGTTGTCCCAAGTACCATTGCTGCACTATGATCACTGCACCATGTAATTGTTGTCCCATGTATCCACCATGAACCATTGCTGCACCAAGTACTTGTTGTCCCATGTATCATTGTTGCACCATGTGACCTTGCTATCCCATGTATCATTGCTGCACAATGTGACCTTGTTGTCCCATGTATCATTGTTGCACCACGTGACCTTGATGTCCCATGTGTCATTGCTGCACAATGTGACCTTGTTGTTGTTATGATTGTGAATGGTTAGGGTATATTTGACATAGCCTCTAATCAGTTGGCAAGACAACCCTCCTTAGTTGTGACCTATCCTTGAAGAAGTGGTGGCTCTCTTTACTATTGTTCTGAGCATAGATAGCCCTCAATTCACTGCCACATTGCCATGTTTTGGAGTGGCTAGGCTTGTAGCCTACCACAGACCTTCGTTGCCTCCTACAACCCACTCAATACACCTTACGTTGCCCTCCAAACTACTCATAGGGTTTGTGACTTACCCACATCAGCCTACACTACCCTTCACCAAGAGTTAGGCACCCAAGGACACCTCTACGCAGCCCTGAAACAATCTACCTTTATCTCAGCCCTCTAAGGAGTTACCTTAGCCTCCCTTACAACAACGCAGCCGTCCAAAAGGCCCATGAAATAGACCTTCCTTTGTTGCAGCTAAGACCTTCTGTTGACTGTGGTTAGGGCAGCCTATAGACAACTTAGGATCACGCTTGGGACAATGTATAGATAAGGGCAGTCTTCCTTGATAGCGTAGAGGATTAGGGCATCCCTTCTTCACAACATGACTGCATCTTCCTTGCTAGGGAATCATCTCTAGGGCAACTCCCTTAGTCTCCTTTCCTCCTGTGTCTAGGGCTTCATCATCTAGATTTCTCTTGCCACTAAAACCCAGAACAAGTGGAGAGAAATCAAGAGTGAAGTGTGTGTAGAAATGACTATCAAGTCACCTCCTTTTATACTAAAACGTTGAGCACATGTGGGGGTTATTTGGTTGCTGGCCGACCTTGATGAATTGTCCCATAACACAAATAAATTCATATCTCCATGAATACTTATCAGAATCAGATGATCTTTAGATCAATCTTAACCTCTTGATGAGAGGGATCCAAGAAAAATATCAACTGCCATAAATAAGATGACCCACATGGAGTTTGGCCCTAGTTGCCAATTTTAACACTCCCTCTCAAATAGGGATAACTCCATCCGTTGATCCATCTGCCAGACTGTACTATATTTTCCATCAGTGCCCTGCACTACTCTGCTCTGCTGAACCATGAAAAAGAAGAATTGATTGAGAATGTCTCATACCATTCTCTACTGACCCAGAGTTAGTCCCATATGAAGAGAGTGTGTCATATCACTCTTACTAATCCCAGATCAGTACCAAGAGAGAGTGAGTTATATCACTCTTACTGACCCGAAGTCAGTTTCATTGATCCCATATCAATATCACAAGAGAGTGTCTCAAACCACTCATACTGATCCTAGATTAGTTTCATTGATCCCAGATCAATATCAAGAGAGTCTCTCAAACCACTCATACTAATCCCTAATCAGTTCCAAGAGATAGTGAGCTATATCACTCTTATTGACCCGAAGTCAGTTCCAATTGATCCCAGATCAATATTGGTCATCCTAGCATAGGGAGTACGGTAGATACATGATGCATCCATCAGTACTACTATGGTACCTAACCCCATTTCCCTACTCATTGGCCAAATGAGAGGTACTTCCCATGAGTCCCAGATTATATGGGCAGGATGCCTCGACAGGAGAACCACTCATCCTGTCCATAAGTCACCACGAGGTATCACAGGGGAAGGCAGAACCATTCACCCTGTACACAACGCACCACTAGGGGAGGGTGAGTCGTCCTATGGTCACTTGTTGCTCCAAGAAGTACCCCAAGCCCCCCAGAGCTCCCAGGGCTTTGACAAAATGTCTGCGACCTGCACATCAGTCCCAATGCGATGGAGCCATCTTGCTCATCGATGTACCATATCCCAGATAAAGTGGTACTTGATGTCTATATACTTGAGCAATCATAGAATACTGGATTCCTCAATAATCGAATCCCCCTCTGGTTGACACGGAAGATCACAGTGGTATCCATCATGTGTACAAACAACTCACTGAAGAGCTTCCACAACCATGCAGCTTCACACGAGGTCATACTCGTAGCTATGTATTCGGTCTCAGCGGTGCTCAAAGCAACCATCTTCTGCTTCCTAATCATGTAGGATATCGAAGTAGAACCTAAAGAGAATCAACACTCAGAAGTGATCTTGCGATGCTCCACATTGCCTGCCCAATCAACATTTAAGTAACCATGTAGCTTCATATTTCCGACAGTGAATCTCAATCCATGAGAGATTATGCCCCGAAGATATCTCAAAAGATTCTTGGCACCAATCTAGTAAGGCTCAACCATATATGAGTTCGACATGCTAACTGCACAACATATATCCGGACGGGGGTTCACCAAGAACATCAATGCTAGTAATGAGTTTTTGAAACTCAGAGGCATTTTCCAAATCAAGTCTGATATCCCTACCACATAACTTTTGAAAGTTAAGATCCATTGAGGTAGTCATGGGCTTACAGTTCACCATTCCAAATCCATAATCCAACTCCCTCTTACTTTTGCAAATATGAGAGGGTCTGCACCTGTCAGAAAGAGGTCGTCCTTAAAGAGGCCGGTATGAGAGGTCATCATCCACAACCTTCAAGCAATGGTTTGGATCGGCTTCACTCCTAGTGAATCTTAGCTTCATTAGACAGTTATCAATCCTCTCATATTAAGCCCAGGGTGTTTTGCTTCAAGCCATAGAGGGCTTTCTTCCACCTGCATACATGAGAATCTTGATCATGAATCTCAAACCCCTCAGGTTGTTCCAAACTTATGGACCTGCTACATGAGGGGAATGGTCGCCTTGTAAGATTTTCCTTTGGTACATCTCAGACATGTACCTTCATGCTCTTCTTGAATTCAGGCATCCTTGTCACCATCTAACTCACGTCAAGTAGGGCCCCATAATAAGTAGACCTCCGGTACTATAGATGAGATGTGTCAACGAACATGGTCCCCGATGGACCATCCTGCAACTTGATACAAATTGCCAACTCTGAAACCATGAGTAAAATCATCTTTGAAAATTCTATTTTCAAACACGTACCTTTCCATTGATGAATTCCACGATGAAACCTTTGATTTCCATTGCCGAAATGGAAACCAGGTTCTTCTTGAGATCAGGTATATAAAAGAGATTCTTCCAAATGAATCGAGTTACCCTCATTCAATTGAGGGGTATCATTCCCTATACCCTTTTTGGGATAGGTGGTATTGACTCCAAGTATAATCCCATGATTGTTTCTACCAAATTAGAGAGTGCACCCTTCTATCCAATGAAGTGCCTTGAAGCACTACTATCAATAAGCTAGATTCCCAAAGAGTTCGGAGGAGAGGGACAATATAAGATAATGCTACTTTATCTTATCAGAAACAACATTTGATTCTTCATACTTGGAGTTCCTTTCTTTCTTTGAAAAGTTAGTCATTTCCTTGATGACCTGCATTACCTGTCATTCCTCTGATCAAATGTCCCTGGAATGATTGTTATCATCATCAAGAGATGTGCCCCTATAATTCAGACACTCCTTTGCATAATGGCTGAACTTATTACAAACAAGGCATCTGCCTTTCCTTCCACCCTTAGATCTAGTCTTCTCATTGAAGTGATCTTTAGGTAGGCCATCTGAAGCTTCTGCTGTGCCAATTTGATAATATTATTTGCTTCGACTTCACCCTTGGTGAATTTGAAAAGAGATGAGGAATCCATTGAACCTTTCTCAATACACCTTACATTGCCCTCCAAACTGCTCATAGGGTTTGCGACTTACCCACTGTAGCCGACACTGCCCTTCACCAAGAGTTAGGCACCCAAGGACACCTCTACGCAATCTTGAAATAGTCTGCCCTTATCTCGACCCTCTAGGGAGTTACCTCAACCTCCCTTACAACAACTCAACCCTCTAAAAGACCCATGAAATAGACCTTCCTTTGTTGTGGCTAAGACCTTCTATTGATTGTGGTTAGGGCATCCTATAGACAACTTAGGATCACCCTTGGGACTGTTAACGCTCAGGTTGTCCCTTGGCTCCTTGAGGGATACGACCGAGGTAACACCAGACCAATCTTTGAACTGCGGGTCCTAGCCTACCTGCAATCAGAGAGGGCTCTCTCTTTGTAATTTAGCTTTGTTTAGGGTGATCTTAGGCTAGTTATTGAGTACAAGGGGTTTTGTTTTTTCGGTGGGAAAGAGAATGGCTTCAAGTAGAGAGGTAATGCATCGTGCGATAAATTTCAAACCATTGGGCATGGAGTCAGAGGAGCGGGACTGCTGGTGTGTTTTTCTTGGTCATGAGGGGGATATGGAGCAGATAGCTGCTCATGAAACAATTTTTCAAGGTAAAAAGGATGAAGTGGAGGTCAGAGATGTAAGGCAACTAAGATATCTTTGATCCGGCTGACCGAGGTAAAGTGAATGGATTCTATCTAGGAACACTTAAGATTTCCTAAATAACAATCATACATGGGTGACAAAGAGCTAATATGCGCCATGAGGTATTCATATTAAAGCTCTTAGTCAGAACAAAAAACATATAAAACACTGCAAAAATTTAGTGTAAAATGTTGTAAGGCCAATTGTAGATTAGTCCTCCTTTTTGCAATCGAAAATAGTGATAATGAAACCAACATATGTGAACTGATATTACAAAGATAAGAGATGCTTTATTAGTCCATATGACAGCATGAGAATTCAATGATCACCCTTCAACATTTAAAAAAAGAAAGCATAGTAGACAGTCCATTATCTGATCCTTTGAGTAATCTTTGATCTCTCAACCAACAAACTTTCAATAATACAACGTAGGTATGGAGTGTAGTAAATCAACCAACCGGATTGGAAGTTTAAAAAAATGAGAAGCACAAAAAATCTCTTTATTTAGCATATCAGCATGAAGGTGAAATAGCTCTGTCTAGGAGCTGATAAAAATTTCTCGCATAAGTGTCAGAACATGGGCGAATTCGCTGAGATAAGAGGCAAAGGGAATCCACGTTCATTACCAGTTCAGATGAAAACATAAAGAAATAGCAGACCTTGAGCGTAGAGTGTGGCTCAGCAAATTCTAGACTAATCTTTCTATCTGCTATTTAGATGGTGATCTGAGCATATCATGAGCATAAAACATTAAAAAAAAACAGAGATGAGAGGCACTTATTGAGTCATATTGCAGCTTTAGAATTCCGTAATGCCCCCTTCAAACATTAAAACACAACACACCGTCCATTTTCCAAACTTCAGCAGTCTTTGATTAATGAAATCGCACCAGATGTACGTAACCAATCTCTATCAGAGTCTATCGACCTATTCTTAGTTGTTTTTCCCGCTCCTTAAGACTGACTATGGGGTGGTTTATATAGTGAAATATTTACAGCCTTCCCTTGAACAGGTGTCGTAGGGAAAATATCAAACAAATATCTCTAGATCATATCTGAAAAAAATTATCTATGTAATAATTGTCTTTAACTCATCGCTGGGCTGGGAATTAATACATAGATATATGAAAAAGAGCTGCGTTGAGGAAGCTGGCAACTCAGGTCATGTAACTGAGGGCTGCGCTTTGAATCCTCTTGTCTGTATCTTTCAGGCGGTTCTGCTGCCTTTAAGTGGCTTCGAGATATTTTAATATGCGTTGGTGAGCTTTGATGGCTCTGAGCTGCTCTATTTATCTTTGCTCTATCCCTTTGCTGCCATCTAGCTTTGTGTTTAAAGTCCCCTGTTGATATTCATAACTGATACTCTTTGTCGGTTTGTTGATGTTGCTTCGCTGTCGTATCGGGCATTCACTTCCCTCTAAAACCCTTCAAACTGTTCGATCGCCCCTGTCTTATCTCCTGTGAAAGCATTAATGCAACCTCCAGGTGTATGAGATTTCTTTATCTGGCTGTGACACAACAAGCACCTTCACATATTTAAAAAAAACAGAGCAGGCGTTGTTAGCTGGAGATCTCACAGTAATTAATTTTTCGGGAATGTTATACCCAACGTTTCTTGATTTATCTCAGACAACAGGACAAAGGGACTGTTGTATTCTCTGGTTTTTTTAATTTCTCTTGATTAATTCTTTCAGGTCGTTCTTGTATCAGCATAGGCTTCTTGATTTTCCAGCGCTAAAGAAATTTATCGCCTCCAACTTTTCTCAGGACACTGAGATGCACTAGGCTCTGCTGTTCTTTGTGATTAGAGCTGCTACACCAAGGCCTATCCATCAAAGCCCAATAGCGATCAAGCTCCTTCCTGTGTCGTAGCTGATGTTTATACGATTTTCTGAAATTGCCCAAGCAATAATTTTCAATGTAAGATTGAGCGCTGGATATGGATGCCGATTTTTATAGATCGTTGGCTTTACATTAATATAATTCCTTTTCATCTGACTCCATCAGTTGGTTGTTACAAACCATGATGATACGATTTTACCTGTATATGTGTTTTAATTATTGCTTTACGTTTGCAATGAAGAATTTTCGGCATGGTTCTGAAAGTCGCCCAATGCCTTCAGCTTTGCAACCAACAGTACCTATCCAGAGCAGTAGGAGGAGTATCTCATGGAGTCGTATTTTCTTGTCTTCTCTTGATATATCTTCTGAAGTGTAGTTGTACCAGAAATCACCATAAACTGGAGGCTCTGCATGTGGATCGCAGATAGGAACCCCGGGAATTGAGCTTATTGGTGGCTTATTTTGATTTTAAAAATAAAAAAACTAATTTCACAATGTCACCAATGTTTTGACCATCTCTGTCCAATGAGTGTCCTACTGCATCATCATTCAAGAATATCCTTATTGGCTGCTTTTTGTTCAGCTGTGAGTTCTTGTTGGCAACAACCAAAAGTTCCCTGCCTTTCCTGTGATTTTCTATAAAACAAAATTCATCCCCATATGTCTGAGGAGTTATAGAATACTCCTTGCGTCCAAACCGTCGACGCTGTTCCAGAATATGATCATGCATACAGGAATGAGACTGAGGAGCCTCACCCACTTGCTCCATGTTCTGCCTATGTCGCCCATCGATCCCAACAACCATACTTATGCCCATTACCTCAGTATGAAGGACGTAAAAATGTACAGCAGCTGGATCAGATTCCTTACAACCATGCTACTTCAAATTGTTAGTCATTTCAAGATGACTCAGGTCTAGTTGTATGAAATTTTTGTTTGTAGAATTCTGTGGCACAACAATAATAGGAGTGTTCAGGGAAACATCCGACTTCAATGAAGGTGATCCATCAATTTCTGATTGTGAAATTAGCCACTCCATTCCTCTAACTTTATCCTTGTACAGAATGCCTTGTTGTATTCATAATTTCCTGAAAAACATATCTTGGACTATAAGCACCAATGGATGGCATTGAGCACATATGCACATGGAATTTTTTTTGCACAAAGCAAAAATGCTTGGTAGGAATTCAACCATAGAGTTGTCGGTGAGTTGATATTGGAATCATAGAATATGGGATGATACTTCGGCTGCATGAACTGACACAGTTTCACCATCAAATGATAGCCTGGGTTTTCTGCCTTGAAACAGTGACTGTTGAACTGATATGAGTGCCACAGTACCTGGTATAATCTGCCTGGATCTCTAGCGTATGGCAGTTGATTAGTAAACCGCTCCACTGCATAGAGCAAGAACCATCCTCAGCCTCATAAATGTTTTTTTTGCCAAATTACTCCCTTCAAGCTCTATGTCAAAATTAAGAGAGGTCTTCTGCTCATTTGTATAACAATTGTAATCTTCAAAACCTTTGTGCATAGTTGTAATAAAAGAAAAAACCTCCATATTTTATTACATCTCTCTCATTAAATATTGCAAGGAGATTCATGATCCTACTATATTTTGAGGGCGAAAAGTGGAAGCCAAGGTTTGGCACTTGAATTACAATTCGTGTAGCAGGGTATTTTGGATGTGGAAGTTTAATTTGGTCAATAACAGCTAACATGCCACATTTGTCAAGGACAGGGAACAATTTTGACTGATTCTTTGATGTAGGAGGTACCTCAGACTTAGTTTTTATACATTCAGAATCCAAATAAACATGTTTAACATGCCACATTTGTCAAGGACAGAGAACAATTTTGACTGATTCTTTGATGTAGGAGGTACCTCAGACTTAGTTTTTATACATTCAGAATCCAAATAAACATGTTTGACCTCTGTCCATTCAAAGCTTCCATCCAAGAAAAGGCAGCAGTGTCTCTTCATTCACTGTATGCAATGTAAAACGACCAAAATCTACTAGAAGCTGACTGCAACTTCCAAAACATTCTGCCCTCTCTCATAACATTTGTCTTTGGGTTCTCAGGAGTGCAGGCTGTAGATCTTTGTGATGCACTCTGTCATAAACACATAGAAGATTGTTGTAGTCTTTTATCAGCACAGGGTGTAATATTGCTTTGATTTAGAATCATCTCTTACACAACCATCTAAAACAGAATTAAAGGTTAATAGTCCCTTGTAGTAGTAGCAGAGAACGCTTGAGCTAGTTATGGTTATATTTCAACCAATGGAGGGGATATGTATTTAGGGGGGATCTTGTATATGTTTTTAGTATGGGGAGGGAAAAATAGCTGGGATTTATACAATAAGTTAGAAGTTAATATGCAATTTGATCAGAAAGCGCTAAGGATAGGAATCTTAGGCTTTTAAAGGGGAAATAGGATTTTTTAAGCGGATTAGGGGAAGTCAGTGAGTGTTTTGAGGAAAGAAGGGAAATTCAGACATGCCTCGCTTGAGCTCCTCCAAATGGAAACTGCCTTATGCTTGAGATGCGAACGGATATGACGCTTGAGGACATGAAATGAAACGGATCCCAAGCCATGATTCTGCCACCACAACGCTACCTACCCGGCCTACTCACCTAGCATTTTTCTTCTCTTGGTTTGGGTGCACTTGAACTAGCATACCCAGCCTTTCAACCTTTCTTTCAACTATCCTCCTATCTAAATCGATCCTTGTCTCTTCCGGGGCTCAGATTAAGCTGATGAGCACCCTGGTTTCTCTACCTATTTACCAATCCGCCAAGTTTCAAGCTTGTTTGGCCAGATATTCATCTCTATATTCTAAAGCAAGCAATTGAAACCCAGGGAAGCCAAGTTTAAACTGTTTGGCCTTCCCTTGACTGAACAACTCTTCAAAATTTGAATAACTTATCCAAATGAAACTCTTTGGAAATATGGAACCTTTGCAGTAATAAAAATATGACATATTTGGCATGTAAACCGTCAATCATGAAATATGAACCCCTATTGCAATAGGAGGATAACAATGGCTCCATTTGGGGATGGCCTTTTCTTGTTAAAAGCCAAGAACAACAGGTCAGACTACCTTGATCTTCTATCGTCGCTGTAGACTGCAACACTTCTTGGTTGGCCGCTGAAATGACTTGGTTCCTTGAGGCCCAGACATAACGCTCTCATGAACTGAATCGTTGTGCACATATAGCACTGCCTGCTTTCTTCTGCGTGCTTATTTCTACATGTTTCTCTGCCTAAGTATGGCTTCAAAACATGTCACAAAAACTGGAGCTTTGTCTTATTCTGTTTTGAAAAAAAGGTTGTTGTTGTAAAAATTGAAGTGCTCCTTTCTTTTGATACTAGTGACTGAAAAATTGGAAGCTGAAGAACAGTTTCTTTTAATTGAATCACTGTATGTGACAGCGCTGCTCTTGTTGTCTTCTGAGTGCCCTTTGTATGTACCAAGCTGTCTTGGGAGGTCTTCCGTTTTGGCAACTTTACATGACCTGATAAATGGAAGTGATGATTTGGAAAAGGCCACCTGATTTGGCAATACTTATTGGCAATGAATCACGGTTAGCCAACACTTTATCATGAACTGACTGATGTAAAAGGTTTTATCAATATAAAAAAAAAACCAAGCAAAACCTTAACATCAACATGCTTATGAATGCTTTGATGAATTAGGAAATCTGCCCGAAAACTGAATGAAAGCAGCTTCAACAGCATGTTTCGGTGTCTCCTGCAATGTTACCCAAAATCTCTAAAACAACATAAAAGGAACAAGCACTAGAGTATGCAGAGCATCAGTCAATCTTCACTGATGAGTATATTGCCCGCGCAAACCAAAGGCATGCATAGAAACCTATTGTATTTGTCAACACAAAAATTGAGCATGACATGATGGTCATATAGCCAAAATATAAAATCCCTGAAACAACTCTGTTATCTCCAGCTTGGTGAAGAAATAGAATGTGGTATAAAGAAACAAGTAGAATGTTGAGCAGCCTGCAGTCAAATAAAATCTCCACCACCAGTTGTAATCCTCGCTGCATAAGTGGAAGTAGCACAGGACAATGGTAATCTCTGCACATGTAACAATGAGGATCACAAAGACAATGAACAGGAACCCATATATATAGTAGAACTGATGCAACTATACTGAAGTTAATACGAAGAATAGTTCAATGAATATAGCTCCAAAAGGCAAAATGCCTCCAATTAGTATTGAGGAAATGGGCCGCATATACCAAGCTTTCTCTGGAATCTGCCTGGGGATTATATTGGTCTTCACTGGATCCTCAATTTGCAGGTTCCTTGTAACCAAAGTAGCTGCCAATAAAACCAAAGGCACGGAAATTCCAAACCAAAAAAATAGACCAAAGCAAACACAGTCCCAAAAGGTACATCACCAAAATATTTCTCACCCCAGACCAATGCATTTAATACAAAGAAAATGCAGAAAACAATTCCAGGAAACGTGAAAGCAGTCTTTAGTGTGTTTTCCTTCCATTCTGCACCCTTGAACATCTTTATATAGCTGGGCAAAGGAGAAGCCAGTGGACAAACCCATGAACACCCATAATAGAACCATAACTGTCATCAACCCACCACAGTTGGAAGGAGAAAGGAAACCAGGTATAGCAAATGTTATTGTAACAAGTGTCATTCCAAAACAACTGAACAACAATTCCCACAATATCCCTCCAAGAGAGACTTGATGGTAGAGTTAACAATTGAGCTTTAAGGGGTAAGGTTTAAAACCAGCCATAATGAATATGGACTTCCACTTACCCATTAGTTCATGCCTTTCAACTCTTTCAGCTCCTTCATAAGCAATGATATTCACAATGTCACGTGCCAAACAGTGCTGCTCAACATTGATTCGTTCCTTGCTTTCTCTTGTAAGAGTCACCTAAAGATCGCAGTGTAATAACTTAAAGTTTCCATAAAGTTGCCATTCATATTATCCGATCTCGATGGTTGCTTGTATTTACACTCTCATCAGGCATATGATGGAGCTGAAAGGAAAAGTTCACTGCTAGTGCATCCCTAGCTTGATACTTCAGCGTATTAACCTGAACATCGGGTCCCATCACAGTCACAGGGTGAAACTCAAAAAGGAACATTGCAAATTTCAGCAAGCTTTGATAAACTTTTTCCAACTAACTCTAACTCTCCACCTCGAGCATAATTTGACACAGGATCATCAATGTCGGTGATGGAAAACATGAGGTGGACCACGTGGTCTCGTTGCAGGAGCTTGAATTAATGTAACTCGCTGGCTACCTTGAGCAATCTGAAAATCAATTATGTGCACTCTATCTTTATCTTTGAATGCTTCTGCAATGGCACCATTTGCAGCCATATAGCCAAATTTTAAAATAAGGATAAACTTCAAACATAACTCGCATATATAAAAGAAGTTCTGGACTTGAAGGCTCTTTGCACCTCAAAGTTTTATAAATTATCACTCCAGAGGAAGCCAACCTTGCTACAAGGCCTTCTACCATATAAGCACCCATCCTTTGCATTGGATTACCAGCTATTGACACTACTTGTCGTATTTCTGCATTCAATTTATGTATCTTAATTGAGTCATTGTCATAATCAGCAACAGCTTTTGCACATTCAATTAGCAGTTCTTTTACATCACCATATGGGATATCAAACTCCAGTTCTTGCTTTTGTTCTTCTGAGGAATTTAGAAGACAAATGTGCACAATGTATGCACACTGTCCAGCAGTGTATGCACACGAAATCATCAAGACTGAAGGGACTTTTTTTTTAAAAATAACAAATTGTCCCCAGATCTATCTCATTCACTAACTGATACCCCATGCAAGATGTTAAAACAAGTTGGCTGCTATCAAATGTTGAGCCTGCAAGAGATTGCAGCAGAGTAACTGCATCCCCTGCATCTTTTGTCGTGACCAACACAGGGCCATATAACTCCATAAGTGCAAGGGAAGTGCGAAACAACATGGTGCGATTTCCTTGGTACAAAAGGACATCCCATACTCTCAAAACTTAATGTTGCAGATCTTTTCTCCTCTAGAGCCCGACATAATTCGTTTTTCAACCACTTTATCTGATCTTGAAGGTTCGCAACAGAAATTGCATCATCATTGTCTACAAAGCCATTACTCAAGTTATCCAAATCATTTTTATCAAAACTCCCACTTTCTGTCAAACCTAAACTCCCATCTGAATCAGCATTCCCCCTATTGACGGTACCTCCTAGAATCTTTCCCTCTGTTGTAGATGCATCTTCTTCACGGTCACCATTATACAGCTTACGTGCAAGGCCTTTAGAGCTCTTCCAGAGACGTGGCTCTTTAGGTCGTTCTTCAAGTGCAACTAATACTGTAGGATGATGCTTCTCTCGCAATTCTTGCAACCCGGTCTCATTCACTATTTCTACTTTTACATGGTTCAGTGTCATTGAGGGAACTTCTTCCTGCTCTGGTTTGGGGTAAACAGATAAGGAGCTTTGGCAATAATTATCAGTTGTGTCGTGCATGTTCTCAATATTCCATTCTGAGTAATCCCTGTTCCTCACACATGGATCCAATGTCAGGATCATCACTTTCAGACACCAGTAATGCTGTCTGTAGTTCCTGCAACATGTATTTTAGATCTTCTTCTTGCTCAGTGCCACTGTAGCCACTTCCAGTTGGGTCATACGGTTCCTGTGGTGAATGGAGATAATTTGGATATCAGAATAAGCCAATTTTATTGCATAATGAGATTTCACTTCCAGCATCTGTACCAGTAACAGAGTTTTCACTAACAAATGCTTTTGCTGTTTTTTGTAAGGATTCTCTGGTTTGGCAATATGCTTGACTGAAATTGCATCTGACAAATTTGTGAAGGACTTTGATTTTCTAGAGATGAAATTTAATGTGCTTCTTTTGATTTTTGATAGGCAATGAATTCTCTATTGATCTTGGAGTGTCAAGAGGCCCCTTGAACGAGTTCTGGACTTCCATATCGCCTGAGCCTTCCAACCTTTCTTTCATTATCAGGACAAAATTGTCCATCTGGTATCATTTCCAACACAGAAAACAAATAGCAGAGAGCACATGATTGCTCAGAAACACACCATATGGATATATATCAGTGCTCAGAGTGTTGTGGACGGATTCATTGAAATCAGGGGTCGTGCTGAGGCTGTGAATCTGTCTTGCACATCACCCACAACGCTTATCTCTAAATAAGACTTATGGCTTTTTTAGATCACACAAAGGTTAATTTAAAGCATAAGCCTAGTTTGATAAGAGCTAGAATACATGGTCTGATACCAGATAAGGAAATGTGTTTGGATGTGTCCAAAAAATTTGAAGGGCTGTTTGCAGACAAAAAAAACAAACTTTACAATATCAAGATTAGCATTAACTTGTATGCTCACCAGAGAAAACTCCACATACCAAATCTGGAGCTGATAGTTCCATGCCAAAGTAAACAATCATCTCAAAAAGCAATGTAATGTAAATGGTAACCTTGTGATTTAGCAGGTCTGAGAGTGGTGCATTTGGTGGTCCAGGATCTACACACAATAATTACCACTGAAAATGCCAATTATCTTTTTTACTCTAGGTTACAAATGAGTGGAACTGAGGTGCTTTTTGAATCTGTGGATATACAAAAACAATTGTAAGCATCATCCACACGGAGGAGTTAAGTGGACAGTAGAGGAAAGAAAACAGAGATGCTGAAGATCCATTCGATAAATGTGGTAAAAGCAAATGACAACGTCCTAAAAAAATTGTATTGATACTGCGACAACATTTTCCACAGGCAACCAAGTTTCTGACTGTCCTTTGGATAGATTTGCTCGAGTTCCATTTTTTTGAAATTAGATAATGAAGGAAGGATGGTTTGGAATCAATCATTGCCATTCCTTTAAAAGATTTAGAGAAGCTTAAAAAATAAAACCTTCAAAACTTTCAGATACTATATCCTATGAGAGAGCTTCAGCAACATCTTCTTGAGAAATTTCTAGCTGGCCCAAAAAAAGGTTTTCACAGGGTACAGGGTCTGAAATGATGATATCACCCTGTACTGATGGTTGTCAAATAGAATCTAGTTCACCATATCCTGTGACAATTGTTTCTTTGTGTATCCAAAATGTGAACTTGTTGTCATTTGTCAGGGAAACATTGTTTCCATAACTTTTTGGTTCCAAGTAATCGATTGCTTATATACATAAAAACAAAACAAAACAAAAAAGGAAAATGTTGCCATATGTACAAATACTAACCTACAAATATATACAGGGGCATTGTATCCTTTAAAAGGGATCTCGATAATGTTTCAACATTCGGCCATTGACAGGGCCGTCCTCCACTGTGTTGTCAGCTGTGGATTTGAGAAAATACGTGTTATTTCCCTGCACAACGCTAATGACAAATGGGCCTTTCCATAAAAAATCGAACTTTGCATGCTTCCCCTTGTCTTCTCTTCGTGAGTCCCACCTCAAAACTTTGTTGCCAACACAGAAATCCTCAGCCTTAGTCCTCTTGTCAAATATTTTCTTTAGCTTATCTTGTAAGATCTGAGCTCTGTTGTAAACTTGCTCTCTAGTTTGCTGAAGATGAATGGTCTGGTTAATTCTTCGTTGAATATCATTTGGTTCAGCTTGGATTTCCTGTAGTAGCTTGATAACAGGAATGTCCAGGGAAGATGGAAATCTGGCCTCCATACCATATACTAACTCATAAGGGCTCATCCCAATGGACCTCTTGGTTGACAGTCTGTCTGCCCAAAGGGCATTGATAAGTTTTTTGTGCCAGTTCTTCTTGTTTTCTTCTAGCATTTTCTTGATGATATTAATCAAGATTTTGTTGGAATATTCGGCTAAGCCATTGCCTTGAGGATAATAGGCTGTGGAGTGGCCCAGGGTGATGTGGAATTTATGGCAAAAATTAATCATTTTTTTGGATTTGAAGGCAGCGACGTTATCTGTAATGATTTTCTCAGGGCAGACAAATCTGGAGAGGATATTGGTTTCGAGAAATTGGATAATGGTGGAGTCATTGGCTTGCCTGCATGGTATGGCTTCAATCCACTTGGTGAAATAGTCGGTGGCTGTAAGAATCCATTTGTGCTGGCTTGAGGAAGAGGGATGGATTTCTCCAATGAAGTCAAGACCCCATTGTTGGAAAGGTTTTTTGGTTGAGATGGGTCTAAGGGGCAAGGGCAGCAGCTTTCTTTTGCCTTCGAAGATCTGGAATTTGTGGCATGAGGTAGCAAACTTTTTTACATCTGCAAACAAAGAGGGCCAATATAAACCCGCCCTTAAGATCTTGTCAGCAGTGGACTTCCAATATAAATGTCCTCCACAGTCCCCTGCATGGAACTCCTTCATGACATGGTTAGTTTCATTGATAGTTAAACAATTTAGCAATATTCCTTCATGGTTTTACCAAAACAAGGCACTATCTATGACACAAAACTTTGACACCTTCATTTTTAAAATTCTCTTTTTGGTCTTGGACAATCCTGGAGGAGCACACATGTTTAACAATGTGTAACAAATATCAGCATACCATGGGGATTGCAAAAAGGTCTCACTGATCTGTGGAGTCACCAACTCCTGTTCATTGTCCAGCTGGTTAATGTCTAAGGCTTGAAAATTGGTTTCAGATAGCAGTTTGGCTAAACCTTGTCCCTTTATGAGCTTGGTGGGTCTTATTTCAATGTCATATTCAAGGATATTGGCAATCCCCACTTGCCTCTTTTTGGCCCTCAGTCCCCTTTGAGTTAATGTTCTTTTTACCGACAAGCATTGGGACAAGGATACCATATGTGAATATAAAATGTAAAACTCGAAATATCCTTGAAATTGCCTTGGACGAGAGCAAGGCCTTGCTTCTCTCATGATTTGGTACTTCCTAAAGGGCATCTCTAAGGGCTCTGCTAAAAAATGCAATTGGTTTTTCATTTCCTTGGTCGTCCTTTTGCAGAAGGACAGCAGATATCGTGTGATCTGAAGCAAAAGAAAAGATGATAAAATCCTTATCAAACTGTGGGCTCGTGAGGACCGGAGTTTGGGTTAGTGAAATTTTAATACTCTCAAATGCTTGCTTGGCCTCTAGAGTCCATTTCACCTTGGAATCTCTCTTTAACATGTTGCTTAACAGTCTTAACATCTCAGCTAAGTTTGGGATAAATCTCCTTAGGAAATTGATTTTTCCAAGGAATGCTTGCAACTCTTTGATGTTTCTCGGATAAGAGATTTGCAGAATGGCTTGGATTCTTTCTGGATCAATTATGATGCCATATTTTGAAATAATATGGCCTAGAAGCTTGCCTTCCTCAAGGCCGAAGAGGGACTTCTTGGGGTTTAAGGAAATGCCATATTTTCTACATGTCATGAATACTTGCCTGAGGTGCTTGAAGTGCTCTTGGTCAGATTTGGAGAAAGGGGTTAAGTCATCGAGATAGATAACCAAGAAATCATGGATTTCCCTGGCAAATGCAATGTCCATGGCCCGTTGAAAGGTAGCACCTGCATTCTTTAGTCCGAAAGGCATCTTCACATATTTAAATGTTCCCCACGGTGTTGTAAAGGCTGTTTTGTCTTGGTCATCTGGGTGAACAAGTAT
>APFE031550006.1:5614-20713 GCA_000404065.3 Pinus taeda
AATTGATTTCAAAAGTATCGCTGAGAGATATTTCTTTCGTATCAGGCTCCTTGAGCAAAATTTTATACTTGGAAAATACAATAGAATGTAGCAGCCTCACAAGATCCTCATCTCTCAAATTCAGTCCAGCTTTGATGTCTAAATAACTCAACTTTTGGGAGCTGTTAAACAATAACAATAAAATTGCATAGTAAGGTGTTACTACCATTTCTATTTGCTCAGCTTGAAACTTGCCAATGACATTACAGGTCCCTGTGGAATATAGCCATGTAAGCTGTCGATTTTGAGTGTATGTAGAATAAAACTCTTTGAATGTGTTCACACATTTAATCATCTCCAAGGGCAAACTAGGTTCAGAAGATTTGAAAGGGGGACAAAATGTGAAATTCAATACTCTGACATCCAAGTTTATTCCAGGATGGATATTTGGATTATTAGTCAGGTATGCCTTAAAACTAGCTTGGTTCACCTCTGCTTGTAACATATCTTTAACCATACTCTCCATCTTTGATGTCAATTGATTACCAATATGTTGCTTTAGTTTTAACAACATGCTCAGCTCATGAGCATTATCTGTACTTTTATCATACAGTAGTCGACCAGCTAGCTTTGTTCTATAAAATTCCCCAAAGAGATCTTTATCATTCACATATTTCAGAAATTTAGTGACATTCTCTAGAATACCCTCAATCTCATCGGATCTTAATCTTTTACTACTGCCACCCTTTCTAAGTACCATGTCACAGAGCTTGGCCAGGAATTCTTCACTGGTGTTTCCTGCCACTCTTTTATTACAGATTTCTACAAATGTTTCATTTAAAGCTCTATGCAAAAGAGCATTGTGACGAAATACATGGATAATATCCTCCGCAAACTTGTCACGCAATTCCAAAACTGTATTTACAAATGCAACTTCTTCTTGCATGCCACCTGTATCCCTTCTCCCTACTTTATCAGTTATAGCATCCAGATCCCTCATAACTAGTGGAGTGCAGTCTCTAATTACATGCTCTTTGAAAGCATTTACCATTGTTTCCAGACCTTCAGGTACTCTACAAAACAGACTATAAAGCTTTGAAAGATCATGTTTGTTGTCACTCCTAAGAAGGGCACAACAACAAGGACCCAGATTTTCAAGTAGTTGGGTCTTGCAACCTGAAAGGAGTTCATTTGGTACCATCTCCAACAACTTCTCTCTACTTCTGTGCAAATAATGGGCAGCTATTTCTTCCTCACGTTGCATACATTCCCCAGCCTTCAACAGATAATCCATACATGAATTCTCCCCTAAACTCCATGAACCAGCTCTTTGAACATAGAAATCTGCAGTATCTTCCAACAAGGGCACTTCAATTTCATTCGCATATACATCCATTCCAATATCCGCAAAAATACCCAAAACTCCTTCCAATAAAGTGCGATCAACCTGCAATCCTCGGCGGTCTTCACGAATCAAAGTAATCACTGCTTCCCTTACATGGATCCGCATTTCACCGAACACAAACTTCCGAAAATACTTCTCTGCAACTTCTGAAACTGAACGCTTTACTTCCCCTCTTGTCAAAAGCATCCTTTCCGAAAAACTGAACATGGTTGATAGGATTGGGAGCATCTCCTTGTGAATTCTCCAACGTCTGACAAACTCTCTCACCATGGCCTCGCCTTGCTTTTCCCTTAAAGCTGGCAAAACCCTTGAATTGAAGTAAATTAGAAGTGAAGTAAATCATTTTTATTTTATAAAGGAGGGGTAAATGTCGGAATATTAGGTGTGAACTTTATTATTTATTGTTTATCATTTTTATTTTATAAAGAAGGGGGTAAATGTTTGAATATTAGTTTTGAAATTTATTATTTATCATTTTATTTTATAAAGAATGGGTTAAATGTTTGAATAATGGGTGTGAAATTTATTATTTATCAATTTTATTTTATAAAAAATGCATGTATGTATTTTTTAATGTGAAATTCATCACTTATATTTTTAATAATAAATTCAATTCATTAGTTTTATCTATTTTTAATAACAAATTCAATTATTTATTCTTAGCTTTAAGTGTTACCTTATGACCCATAACTTTAACTTTAGACTTTAAATCTTTATTCTTAAGTTTTTAATTATTACTTTTTAATCTTAAATATTTAGTCATTGGAATTGTTTTTAAGATTTTTTTAGGTACTTTTTTGTGTTTATTTTTGGGTCTTTATTCATCATTTCTCACCAATCATATGGGGGTGGTATTTTGGTAAATTTTATAACAATATCTTTTTGTATTTATCTCCTGGTCTTTACCTACCCTCTACACCCAATATGGGAGTAGATCTCACATAAAAACCTAAATGTAGTCATGTTTTTAACATTTAACATTTATAATCTAATGCCAACTTTATAATTCTAATTATTATTATGTATAATCATAATATAAATTTAAAATATAAAAAAGTTTAGGAAAAATATAAAAAAACTTGAGGTATAGTAAATAAATAAAAAAGAAAATATATTTATTTAGAGGTATGGTAAATAAATAAAAATATAAATAAACTAGAGATGTGGTAAATGAATAAATTTTATTTATTTTTTTATTTATTTTTATTTTATTTTATTTTTTTTATTTTTGTTTTTTAATTTATTTTTTTATATTTACCCATAAACCTCTTTATATTTAAGAAAACTAAAAGAAAAATGTTTTATTTAGGTGAAGCTTATGAGCCAAATACCATGGGCCAAATAATTATCAATACCATGGGTCCAATACCATATTTATAAAAAAGTATAGTAAATAAACAAAATATATCAAATAGGATTAGAAATCAACATCTAATTATATACCAACCATGGCCAAATACTATGGTAAATAAAAGAAATGATCAATAAATATAAATATAAATAACTAGAAGTATGGTAAATAATAAAACTTCTTTTTATATTTACTCCATAAACATATTTATACTTAATAACACTAAAAAGAATGTTTAGGTAAATCCTATGGGCCAAATTATTTTTAATACCATCCAAATTATTAACCCTCGTATTAATATTAAAAGATTATATTTTATTTAAGCAAAGTCTTTGAGTAGAAATCACATAAGTTGGTTCATGTCCTCTCCTCCTAGTTTTTGCAGGTATTGGTGTCCCTTTTATAGTATTTCTTGTTCTTCATTAAAATTTATTTTCTTGATATTTCGTGTTTTCTTAATTATTTTATCATCTTATTTGTCCCTATATATATATATTATATATTAATATATATATTATATGTATGTTGTATGTATGTATTTTTTGGACTCGTGTATATTTTGTTTTATTTTTTTTTTTTTTCTTTAATTATTTTTAATTAGGTTTATTTTTCTATTAATTATTTGTATTTATTAAATGATCATGCTTCTATTAGTCTTGACTCTTTTTTATAATTTTTGACTTCCCTCTTTGTTTGGAATTTGATTTTGATTTTTTTATTCTTGTTAATTTTTTAATATTTGATTTTAATAAATTAATTTAAATATTATTTTTCAAAAACTAGCCATTTAATATACTCGTTGCTTATTAATATTTGTTTTAATAAATTAATAAACTAATATCATAATTTAAATATTATTTTTCAAAAACTACTAGCTTAATATAGTGTTACTTAATAATATTTGTTTTTAATATATTAATATCATAATTTAAATATTATTTGTTAAATATAGTTGTTACTTGAAATTTTGGTCTCTACAGTGCTCTCTATTTAACCTTTTGCCATGACTTCTCATCTCATCTTGGTTTTGATGATGAACCACACTTGTTGGTTTCAAACTTGTCATCCAAAAATTTCTCTTATGTGATTTCTACTGGAAAACTTTGCTTAATTCATTATGGGTCACAAGCCTCAATACGTAAATATTCTTATTATTATTAAATTTAATATTCATATTAATATATTATAATATTATTATTATTAAATTTAATAACTTCGGATCAATACAATATTAAAATTGTTATATTATAATATATTATAATATATCATGTAATATATTAAGTCTAGTTATATATGGGATGGAAGAACAAAGACATAGAGTGATAGAGGTGGAGAGATAGGGGAGTGACAAAGGAAAGATGGAGATAAAATAAAGGAGAGGGGAGAGGAGGAATGAAGGGAGAGAGGGAGAGGAATGAGAGAGGTAGAGAAGGGTAAGAGAGGGAGAGGGAGACACAAAGATGGAGGAAGGAGAGAGAGAAGGAGATAGGGAGGGAGATAGTGAGAGGATTGGAGCGCGTAGAGAGAGAGAGAGAGAGAGATGGGAGAAGAGAGAGGGAGGTAGGAGAGAAAGGGAGAGAGAGGAAGGACCAAATTACTCGACTTAAAGAAGACTGGAAAAAACCAAGAAATGACAAGTTTAACCCAGATCAAAGAAAAGCAACCCTTCTAGGAAATACTTTATGGTATTCCCTAACGGAGTCACCAATTTTGATGACAATAAAAGTTCCCTAAGTCATGGGTTGAAAGCCTCAACGGACCAAGATAAAATAATCAACAAAAAACACTCAATCAAACATGTCAAACATTTGAATTACCAAAGTTGGACTTAGAGACATACTTGAGGGTCCTACGTCTGAAGATGTTCCCGTAGGGTCCAAACCCTCTGCTTCCTCCAAGATATCCAGAACTGCAAATCAATCATAATACATAATTCAACCTGCATGCATAAGAATATGTTATATCATCATATATAACAATTCAAACTATCATTCATAAGATGACAAGATATATTGGGAACAAGACATGAGCTTCTTTATTTATAAAAAACAGTAAGTACATGATAGATACAACTTGATCCATGCCAAAGGCCCTGACAAAGCCTTCCTTTGGATCTGTCCAGCTCGAGCCACAAAGACAACCTCTATAATAGGTGAAAGAAGATGCTAGATAAGGAGACTTAGCATCGATGCAAAGGAAACCAAGGTTTCCTAGAGACTCGGAGTGTAGGAGGCATGATAAAAGCATACTTGATTTGGGGAAAATTGAGTATAATGTCGATATCTCTTTTTTATTATCCATTAGTCCTACCAAAGAGATGTATATATACCACCTCAAATTGTTTATTTCAGTTACGCCACGGGCTCCTATAGGTGGGCTCTGGGTAAAACTCGTAAACCTAGCCCAAAAAATAGCATTTTGTTTTTTAATATCTAAAAATATATACGCAGTATAATGTTCTGGGAACTACGTATTTAAGCGATTTTGTGTGGCCAGAGTCATGTATGGAATTTGAAATATCGTTTTTTAGTATAAAGTTAACTTTGCATGGGTAAAGGGACTTCCCAGGGCCATAAAGAGCATCAAGTCTACAAAAGTGTTGAATGATGGTATAACACCCTTGCTTGGGACCATGAATCCTAGGCATAACTACATTGACAGTTGTTATCTACCCTCTGTTATAAGTTTGGGTGACTCCTTAAGAGCCTACAATACTCACACTGCACACCACAATGCTTTTCGACATGTATTACAACCACTTAGTGACCAAGTGCACACATATATGTATGCAAACATTCTTCTACACAACAAGAAAAAACGTAGTGACAAGTATGGCTCCTAGCCCTTTGTGGTCCATATCAAAGATGCATAGAAAATATGAAATCTTGTATGAAGTGTGGGGTATAAATTCAATTCATCCAGACTTCAACAGGATGTGTTTTACATAACACATAATACATACCATTGGTCTGGGTCTTGGTAAAATGGAAGTACATACCCAATTATTTGGTGGAGGAAATCCTCAACATTATCTCGTTGCAACATGAACCATGTCAATGCAAGTTTTCCTCAATGTAATTCATCATACTATAACAAGAAGAAGTTATCATGCTAAATTTTGTTGAAATTAAACCAAGATTCTAATAGATTATTCCAATGCCTTTAAACATCACATAATATGCTAATTAATTGTGTATTAACAATAACACAATCATGTATTTTGTACAACAACACAATTTCAAACTAGAAATGTATCACACATTTATTATCAGAGAATATACATAAGAAACACTTATCTTGTAAATATTTGGGCAACTCAGTCTCGGACTAGGAATCTTCACCCAGCAGTAGATAGTTGCAACTAGTTCTCTCTTCCAGTTATCACACCCAAGCCAGATTCCAAAGACTGAGGGGTCTTTTGCTCAAGGGATGAACCAAAACCTTTAGTTACTCGGGACTCTAGAGATCTATCCACCCCCACCCTTCAAATGAGTTGCAAGTAACAAGTGTACAGGGAATTCAGGTACTCGTTGTCTCCACCCTCCAACTGAATTGCAATCAATTATTGTGCAGGGAATCCAGAGGCTCACCATCTCCACCCTCCAAACTCAACATCATGGTTCCACCCAGCTTCAGGGATTCTAGAACCACAACCAATCAAATAGAAAACAAAGAAGCCATCCAAGATACCTTCGGGAATTTCCCTAGGAATAATTCCTCCATCCCAACTGTTCACAATTTGTTGAGAATCACCATATCCACCCTCTAGTTACTGGGGACATGAGAGGAAATTTCTTCCCCACCTAGGATGATCTCCTTCCTGACTTCTTTCCAACCGAAAACTATCTCCCTACTCTTTTGTGTTATTTTTCCTTTCGATCTCCTTCACGAAGATAATTGAGCTTTCCTTTTTTTCTCTTCTGAGTTCAATGTTGCTTTCTTTGACTATGGTCGTTCTCCTCCTCTCTTATATTTTTCCCCTTTCCCTATCATTGCAATTATGTTCCCCCTCTCGTCCACCATGGTTCTTCCCATGTTTTCTAATAGTCTCTGTAGGACCTTCCTAGCCTGTGGGGTTGTGCCACGTATCCCCACTCCCTTTCTGTTGATTGCAGTCCAACAAACCTCTTGGCTTGCATACTCTAGGCATCCTCTCCTCAACGACGTTGCCATCTTATTTTTTTTCCTCCTTTGAGTGCATTTTCCTACAAGGAATCATGGCCCATGTCCTCTTGTCCAACCTCCTCTTTAATGGTATGCTCCAATTTAATTAGAATGCATAAATACCATCCTCACTAGTTGTCATAATAATTAAAACCCCAAGCAATTACTCTCCTCAATCTCTGGAATCTGTTTCCCATAACTCAACCCCTGTTTCTTTCATAAAATAATTTATATTGCATACATAGGTGCAAGCAAATGATGTTGTCACAATAATTATAATAAAATGAGACCATGAAAGGTTCTAGCTTACATAACAATATGACAATAGAAATGTAACCACTTAATATCTAGGGCTTAATAAGAGGTTTTAGGTTTAACATGGGGCTTATATAGGGGTTAACATGCCTCTCCCTTTCAAACAAGTGTTTTCCTCAACACTTGACCATTTGTGGTGTTCTGCATGAAAACATTATCTTCCCACGTCGCCTTTGCCACTTGTAGGCTCTTCCATTTGATAAGGTACTCAATAATTGCTCAATTTTCCAATTTCTTAATCCTTGTTTTTAAGATTGTTTTTGGTTCTAGTATGATTTTCACTTCTTCATTATTGTCTTGTAAATTATTTCAGATTGAGATATTTTTACCAATAACCTTCTTCAAGAAAGAAACATGGAAGATTAGACGCACATTTGAAGATGGAGGCAATTCTAATATGTAAGCCATAATTGCAATCATTTGCAAAACCTTATAGGGGCCATAATACCTTGATGCCAATTTATTGTTTATTTTTTGTTGGTTGAGGGACATATATTTATATGGTTGTAGTCTCAAAATTCCCAATCCTCAACTTCATATTCTCTTTCACTACAACACTAATTTTCTTGTTGTTTCATCCTATTTTGTGTTATAACCAAGTTGTCCTTCAATGGTTTGAGGACCTCTGGTTGGTATGGTATGTGGTTCTCTACTGCTTGAGCCTTTAGAGTCCTATTGATGTAATATATGGAGGATGGTATTTATAAATTGCCATAAATGGTGACATTTTTCATGAAGTATCAAAGGATGTGTTATACGACCATTCTGCTTAGGGAAACCATTTAACCCAGTATGTATGTTTATTAGATTAAAAACAAAGTAGATATCCTTCTAAACATTTATACACAATCTCAATTTTTCCATTATATTTTGGATGGTGACATAAGTTGTGAGCCAATTGAGCACCGAAATAAGAAAATAAACCAGGTCAAAAGTTTCTCGTAAAAAATGGATCTCTATCACTTATAGTAATCTTTGATACTCCATGTAGCTTTTGGACTATTTCCATTATACTTGCTTTAAAAGGATGAGGAAGAGAGCAAAATGGGGCATACTTTGTCTTTAGACATACCACTACCATAATTTTATTCCTTCATTTTGATTTAGATAAACCTATAATAAAATCCATTGATACTTCTTCACAGCAATAGCTTGTATGGCTAACGGTTTTATGAACCCTAGGTCTCAACCATCTCTTCCTTATTTTGTTGGCATACTACACATTCAACCACAAAGTTTTTCACATCTTCTTTAAAATCTTCCCAAATAATATTTTTCTTGATCCTATAGTATATCTTCAAGAACCTTGAATGTCCTCCTACAAGAGAAGTGTATAATTCCGAAAGAAACTTCTATTTGAGTTGATAAATTTTACATAAATAAAGGTAAGCTTGACACCACAATAAATCATTCTTCCACATAAAAAATTAAAAGAAAAATAATCATATAAAAGAAAAATATCATATATATTATTATGTTATAATAAGAAAAATTGATTTATATATTTATATAAACTATAACTAATAATTTAACAAATCATATATGTATATAAATAATGGATCTAGTTATTAAAAATATATCTTCCTTTTTCTTTCAATTCATTCACATTATTTCTATTTACATGAACTTTATTAATTAATTATGTATAATCAAATTATCAATTCTATAGAATTATTTCTTTTCGAGAAAATATTTTAACATATTGGTTGTTCATTGTGCATGTGTGTGTGTGTGTGTATATATATATATATATATATAATTATATCATTAATGCATTAATTATTTTATATTTGTACATATCAACATTTAATAAAAACTTTTGCACATTTTCTTTTAAAAAATTCAAAGGATATTTATCTTATTCTATAGTATATTTTCACAAAGTTTGAGTATCTTTTTAAAATAAAAGTGTATAATTTAAAAAATAAAATTGTTTGAGTTGATAATTCTTACATAACTAAAAGTGAGCTTAATACCACAACAAATCATCTTTTAACATATTTTTTACGTAATTTTTTTCTTTTCTAATAAAACCTAAAATGATTATAACTTCAATTTTGTTTCACTAGATACTCAGAGGTAAATTCACAAGCTTGAAACCCAAGTGAGGGCGTAAACACAATATATCTAATATTTTGAGCTCATGGAGGATATGTCGGCTTGGGTTTCTAACCTTGGGCATATCAGGGGTAGGAAGAAGCAATACTTAAACTCAGTGACTCTTCATTAGAAAATGAAGACCATGTTGGGTCTGGTATTAAAGGATAAGCAAGTGGGGAAGTATATTGTTTTTCAGAGGGTATGGGGACTATTTTCGTAGTCGTAAGTTGTAGCATGTTGAGGAGAGGCTATATCCTCTTCTCCTTGTGTACATGAATATATGCAGGAAAACCAACAATTCTCAAATGCCCCACTTATGGTTTCTCATCTGTGAAAACTTCATCAGGAATCTTGAATTTCAAAATACGGTGAGGGCATCTGTTCAAAACATAAAGTGTTGTCTTAGATGCCTCTCCCCATAAGAGCATGGGTAAATCCTAATCATGAATCATTGCCTTAGAAGCTTCCACAATGGACCTATTCTTCCTTTCGACAACCCCATTATATGGAGGGTTGTAAGGGACTATCAACTCCCACTTAATCCCAACTTCTTTGGAAAAGGCAATGAGTTCCTTGGAAGTATATTCTCCTCCATTATCTGACCTTCAAACCTTAATCTTCTTCCCTGCCAAGTTCTATACCTGAGACTTTATTTCTTGAAACTTGTTAAATACCTCATCTTTTGTCCTTATGAAGTACACCCATGTTTTCCAAGAGAAATCATTAATAAATGTCACTTCATACAAGAAACGACCCAAAGAAGTTGTTGTCATTGGTCTGCATACCTATGGTTGAATTACATCTAAGATTCCTTTGGAGCTATTGCCACTGCTCATAAAATATCCCTTGACATTCTTAACAAGTGCACAACCTTTGCAAACTTCTTCATGTTCTTCCTGGAGCTTTGGAATACCTGTAACTTTTGAAGAATGTAACTAGTGTCGGTCTTCATAATTATAGTTAAGTAGTGATATATTGTATTTGTCAAAAAAAAATAATTATTGTTAAATACATTGACTTATTAAAGCACAAGTTTCATGCTTGGGCCAATAATCAATAGGTCAAAGCACCCATTGAGTTCTCTAGGATTTTGTTGAGTCAAATTCAAAATTAATTATGTAAAACCTTCTTGAGATCAGTTTTAAAGAATTATTTTTTTTTAGTCGTGTTAACTCCTCCACTATCAATTTGGCCTCTTCAACAATCTACTAGTCAGCCTCTAACAAATTGACAAGTCAGTTAATCCTTTTTTTTATTTATTTTTTATTTTTTATTTTTTTTATGGTTGAAGAAGGGATGAAAACCTCATTGTTAAAGACCAGTTTTGGAAGAATACTACTTCACTAAAGATATGATTTGATGGATGGAGAGAGGTTTAGGTAAAGTTTCTTAGTTGTCTCACTGTGATTTGAATCTACTGAAGGAAGAGTTCTTGACTAGGTTTTCCCCTACCTAGGGATTTTTTCCTAGCTGTGTGCCTACATATTGTGTCCTCCTTTTTTGATTGATTAGCATTAGTCTTTATGATAAGAACAAGATAAATTGGAAGAAATGATGATTTTATATCACAAGGTAATTTCATAATAAGAGAAATAAATTAAAGTACAATACTAAGTTACTGCCTTGATGGATTTCTCAACATGGTATCGGAGCTTGGTTTGTTGGCATAACGGAAATTATAAGGTCTCAACAAGGACTGAGCACCTAAAAAGAAAGCTTGAGCAAATGAATTGACATTCTGGGCATATCTACAAAGAATTTACCCTTGTGATTAGGCTGCAAGCTTGAGAAAGACATTGAAGTAGTTTGAAAAATATAGAAACACTATTCCTGAAGAATGAAAGGCTAGATTAATAGCCCATTCAAGGTTAAATCCTTTGGTAGAAGGAGAAAAGTATTGAGTATAGATATAAAGGTCAAAATTCATATCTCTAATCTGAAAATTGTGTCACCTCAGGAATCCAAAATTCGTTAGAAGTCTATGTATTATTTATCAAGGAATAAAGATACATTTGGAAACTGAACAACTCGTAAGTAAAAGGAACTAGTGTTGAGTTGATTGGAGGCACTGTAAAGGGCCAACTCGAATCTACAATCACTTTATAAGAACCGAGACCTCTATGGAATAGGACGAGGTTCTGTGCACACAAGTAATGAAAGGCTAAGTATCATATAGTCCTAATGTACAACGAAAATTCTTCTTATAAAAGGAACCAAGATCAGACTAAATTGAAGAAATCTTTAGATTATTTGAGGAAATTAAAGTCAACTAAAGGGCCACAATCATCTTCAGAAATTATGATATATATATATATATTATATAATATATATATATTATATATATATAATATATATATTATATATATATAATATATATATATATAATTAGATCAGACCCTCTCTTCTACAAATTATGGCATTTTGTTGTAGCGGTTGTTCACTAACAAATCATGGTAAATAAGAACCTACAATGGGTACCATTTGACATTAATAATAGTTTCTCCTAAAAGGTAGTCCCTAATCCCAACATCTCCTAAAGTGGTCATTCTTGAAAGCAACATGGAACTCATATCTTGGAGAACTAAGGTAAGTATTTTTTGAGGTATGTATAATCACTTTTGCTTATACAGGGTATAAATTAATTTGGCTTAAAACTTTGAAATGTTTTTATTGATTTTGAAATCCCTACCTAGTATTTTTAAACCCGAAAATCAATATCTTGAAAGATGACTTAGGCTTTGATCTAGAAATCCTTAGTTCATAACCATGCATTCATACTTGCATATTCTTGGTATTGTTTGTCAAATAATTGTTGTAGGTACATGAAGAAAAACTGATCTTATATATATAAAAAGAGAATCCTTTAAAAGAAGCCTTCTCTTTCTCATAAAAGGATAGTATTTAACTTCATTATTGTTATTGCTCAAATATAATCCTTTTCCTTATTGTTTCCTTGAAAAATATATTCTAAAATATATTGTAGATAAAAGAAAAGGGATCATGTGAAGATTCAAAGGGAGACTCTCAAAGACTTAAGTCATGATAGAAGCCTTTTCTACAAAAGGAAATCCCTTGAATAAGGTAACTGTACAAGGTTAGTAATAGGAACAACTCCACGTATGTTTTAGTCCATCAAATTTATGACTAATCCTTTCCATTATAAGGAACATTCATTTTGAAAATTGCTTTATTAACTTTCATAGGCTTAGGATTTTGAATCACAAAGATTCTTGTTAGGGTGATTAATCATTAGATTGAACCTACCCTCATTATATTATCATTTGTTCATTTTTTTGAAACCTAATCTTTAGGGTTCAATGTAAAATCCTAACCTCTTAATGATATGGGTATGTCAAAGAAACTTTAATCTACTTACGAGTTGTTAATGAAGGCTAGAAATCCAATTACTTTAAAGATTAGGGTTTTGATATTTTCATGGAAGAAACCCTAGTCTTCTAGGTTTTACTATTATTATCTAAATCATGAACGAAAACCATAGATATTTAGGGTTTGGTGAATTAGTGTTTATGAGTGAAAGTGGTGTAATATCTATAGTGATTTCCTAGGAATGAAACCCTAGGTATATATTCATTCGATCGAGACCCTAGCATGGAGAAAATTGTTGTATCTAACTTTGATGTATTAGTGTTTGTTTCTTGGGTTTACCTAGTAAATATTGATGTGAAATGCATCCTGGATATGTATATGCGAGTATGCTAACCTAATTGTTGATACTCATGCTTTAGTTTGTAAACTATAGGGTCTGTAAAAACCTTAGTAGAGATTTATATTCTAGGATATGATGATATTGTTTTCCAACATGATTTAGTTTTGATAAAATATAGCTTTTTCTATAAACCCTAGTAGAAGTTTGTCATGTAAAAGCATATTGTTGAAACATTAGATGCATAGTACTATGATTAGATTTTTATTGAATTATTGATATCTAAGCCTTTGTGTCTCGAAGATGGAATCTAGGATTTTCATTAAAACGGGGTTGAGTTTGTCTTATAAAATTAATATTGAGGCCCTAAATATAATGAGAGTAATATCTTGATTGAGTTTCTCTAAGGTCTAGGGTTTATAACAAAACTCTAGCTAGGGGTTGATGTCTAGCATGTAAAAAGTTGTGTATCTTGAACCTAAATAGGTTTAGGTATTTGATGTCTAACAACATGAATGAGCTGGTTGTATTAACATAGTTAACCTCGCGATTTTTGTATATTTATTTTTGGTAATACTTGCTATTAAAGTTTTACATGTACATAATCTTCAATATGTTGAAGATGTTCGTAAAATATGACTTGATAATACTGGAAAGCATGATGAATGATGATGATGATCAAGATGATCTTGATACCATAAAGAAAGAAATAAAGCCTTGAAATAATGAAGTTTCTCCGATATTATGAAGTTGTTGATTTCCCTAAGTTGTGAAGGAACTTGAATAGAAGAATGGGTATATCTCCCCAATTGAGAGGGAGGACATATTATGACAGTGAATACTTTGAAGTAAGCAAAAGTACTACAGATAAATGTTTCATGTAGTTAGAAGATCTAAGTATGGTGTTTCTGAAGAAATGAAAGAAGAAGAAAGCTTCTGACAAATTGTATATGGATAACTTGATGATGAAAGTAGCATCAGAATGATTGAGGACTCTGAAGGTTTGTGTTTACTTGTATATATTTTTTAAATTTTACTACTAATTGAGCTTGTGTTTATACAGATAAATCTTTCCATGAGAAGGTCGAACACTTTGGAAGCGTGCTTGGACAAATGGATATATCTGGATTAGTTTATAAGTAGAGGTGAAGCATTTAATGGCAAGATGCTTGGGAGGACATCTAGTTGGCCTATGTGTTGATGTATAGATTTCAAAGAGGGAGGGTGGTGGTGTTCATGGAGCTCCAACCTTGGATATGAACCTAGATCCTTGGGTTGGTTGTGGAGGTTAAAATCCTAATGGTACCTAGAGTTTGCTAAAGCTTGAGTCCACTTTGTAGTATACCTAGGGGGGTTAATATGGGTTACAAAGGGAGGTACCCAAGGGAATAATATAATAATGGGATGGGCCATAATAATAAATAAGGTGGTTAACCCATATCATGTAAGGGACCACAAGTAGTTAGCAATAATGTAATAAGCCCATGGTATTAAATAGATGGTATTGAGGGAATCATGGTAATGACCTATGGTATTGTATGTATGAGGCCTATATAGAGGCTAGAGACTCCCCATTGAGAGATGTCGAGGAATATTGTATGAACAAGCATATGGCTTGTGGAGTGTTCTCCTTCCTTAAGGAGTGAATGTATGATGTTGCCCTACCTTAAGGATTTGATCAATAAAGAAGCATTTCTATATTTAGATATTGTTATATTCTTGGATTTATTTCTATTATCTTATATTTTTGGATCAGATCTATAACAAGTGGTATCTGAGCTACAACAAGTGGTATTAGAGCACTTTCTTAGGTAAAGTGGAGAATATTTTTTTATTTCGCAGGAATATTTTGGTGCGGCGAGTTTGCAGATCAGATCTGTACATTTTGGTGCAAAATCTAGAAAATATAATTGCATATCTAGATTGTTTGTGAAACAATACCCAAGTTAAAAAAAAATAGGCCGAATCAGAGTTCAAATGAGGGAGATATTTCTAATTTAAAAATCAATTGGGTTGTAGACATTTTTTGGAGTGGCGAGTTTGTGGGGCAGATCTGTACATTCTGGTGCAAGTTCTACAAAATCTAATTGCAGATCTGGATTTTTTGTGAAAAAAATACCC
>APFE031550006.1:20943-44816 GCA_000404065.3 Pinus taeda
ATGATTTAAAATCAACTATTTTTTCATAATTTTTTTTGTGACAGCGGGACAAATGCAGCACGAATTGGAAATTCCAGTACATAATCAGCATTTCTATCACATGGGCAGATGCAAAATAGTTGTTCCATTTCCAAAAATAGGTCATAATAGGGATTCTGAGCAATATTGACTAAACTGCGACAATTTCAAATTTTCGCCAAGTAAGTAAATTTTTTCCCAAACCCTCTTCATGGCAATTCTATATTTTACATGAAAAGATAATGGTCCTACTATTGAAGAATACATAAAAGCAAAAAGGTCAGTATGGGCACAACATTGCAGATTTTTGGTAGTTGCTGATTTTTCAGATGAAGCAGCCACATGGTGGGAATTACAGAACAAAAAGAAGTTTTACAACTTTTCAGATGAAGAATTTGAAAAATTACTTTTAGATAGATGGTCTCATGCGAGAAAACAAGATAATGAGACACATGTGGGGTTATTGTTGAAATTTGGTACCGGAGGACAGGTGGTTCCCTAAGGCTTTGACCTTTGGCCTAGGGAAAAGTGTCCAAAAGAAGTTAATTTTTCTCCTAAAGTGACTTTATAATTTTTATCAAGTCAAATCTAATTTAAAAGTGACTTTAAGTGATAAAGTTACTAAATTCTAATTTTAAATTGACTTTAATAAAGTCAATGTAAAATTAGAAAGGAAAAGTGACTTTGGAAATAAATGACTAAGTGGGTTTTTATTAAAGTGGGATGAATTAAAAAATAGAAAGTGAGATTTAAATGAGTATTTAATCTCAGCCCTAGATCTCAATCTATTTCAGCCATTGGATTTAGGGATTTCCCAAAAGTCACTTAGGGTTAGATTAAAGGAGGGAAAGGAGGAAAAGGTCATTCATTCTTTCATGAGCAGATTGAGAGAAGGAGAGCAAGAGAGCAAGGGAGATTTCTGTACAGGGAGGAGAAGGAGGTAGCAGCTTGACACACATTCCAAGGCATCATTTTAGCAAGTCCGTATAGATGAGTTAACACACAGTGAAAGGCAGATATTGGGCATGATTTTCTAAAAATCCGTACAGCAAGTGCACAGAAATCGAGGAGAAAAAATCTGTACAGCAAGTGGTTGTACCTTGGCACACATTTCTAGGCATAAATGTACAACTATGCTGCTGTTTTTTTGCACAAAAATCGAGGAAATCATACAACAACATTTATGGAAGCTTGCAACATTTTCTAGGCAGTCCGTACAACAACATTTAAGGCTGAAATTTGGGCACAAAAATCGAGGAGGTTGTACAACATTTATTGCTGTTCTGTTTTGTTGTTTGCAAGTTTTTCTAGTTCGTTATGAGGCATGGAAAACAAGATAAGTTGTAAAATTTTTCTTGCTGATTTTTTGCTGAATATTTCTCTCACTGTAAAAAGGATTTTCCAGAAACAAGAAGGAGCTTTTAAACTAGTTTTCCCCAAGAGTTATAGGGGGTTTTTCGAGGGTCACCTTGACCAAAAATCACTGTGTTTAAATGTGTTGAATGGTTGTTTGCATGTGTTAATTTTTATTTCTGCATTATCTAGCATTTTGTAATATTTCCAGAATTTGTGTTTTCAGCCAAATTTATTTTCCACTTGTTGAATGTATGGATATGGGAAAGGCCATTTAACTATTTTGGAGAAATAAGGTAAAACTGAAAACTAGGGTAGGAAATGAGAAATTTTTACAGTTATTTCCTACTGGTATCTCCCTATTGCAGGTTCATGGATTACTTTAGAAGGAGAAGATCATTGTGTCTATAAATCCTAGTTGCAAACAAAATCTTATAAATGTCAATTTAGCAAAAAAATTGCAAGTCCCAGCGAAACAAATGGAGCACACACTGGTTAATCATGAGGAGATGCAAGTTTATAAAGATTTGAAGATTTCTATGGAAAAATATGTATTGCATTCTAATTTTTATGCTTCAGATACGGCTAATGTCGATGTTGTTTTGGGATACCCTTGGATAGAAGTGGTGGGTACTATCAATATTAATGTGCAGAAGAAATTCCTGAAGCTTTGGTATAAAAAGAAGAAAATTACATTACAGGATATTTCCATCAATAAACAAGTAGAGTCCATGGAGGCTGAAGCAGAAGATGTTCCAGGGACTAACATATCAGATGATAAGCCACTGATAGTCGACAACCAAACACAAACGTCAAACCAGGTACCAGAAAAATAGGTAGAGTCCAAGGAGGTTGAAGCAGAAAATTTTACATCATATGAGGATTTAGTGGTTGAAGTAATATTGGAAGATAAGAAACAACAACAGGCACCACAACATGTACCAGATACCAATCAGGCTCCATTAGGTTGTAAATTAAAGAAAGATACATTATTGGTTAAAACTTCAGCATATCACCACCCACACCAACCAGCAAGAAAACAACCAAATAGATGGCAACAAATTAGCTACAAGGAAAACAACCCCTGCATGACATATAGAGAGGAACGACGATCCACCTACTATATATCAACACAGAAGAGCTACGAGGATCAACTTCTATCTCAAGCGAGCGAGGCACCAGCTAGATCGAGAGTTCACCTTTCTTTTGGATGGCTAGATGCACATGCATAGTACCAGTGGACTACTCTTTTGAGTAGGTCTTATTATTTGTGTTCTTCCCATGTTTCGGGGACGAAACACGTTAAGGGGGGTGGAATGTAGTATACCGAGGGGGTTAATATGGGGTACAAAGGGAGGTACCCAAGCGAATAATGTAATAATGGGATGACCCATAGTAATAAATAAGGTGGTTAACCCGTATCATTTAAGGGAACACAATTAGTTAGAAATAATGTAATAAGCCCAAGGTATTAGATAGATGGTATTGAGGGAACCATGGTAATGACCCATGGTATTGTATGTATGAGGCCTATATAGAGGCAAGAGACTCCCCATTCAGAGATGTCAAGGATTATTGTAGGAACATGCATATGGCTTGTGGAGTGTTCTCCTTCCTTAAGGAGTGAATGTATGGTGTTTCCCTACCTCAAGGGTTTGATCAATAAGAAACATTTCTATCTATTTTGATCTTGTTATTTATTGGGTTTATTTGTATTCTCATATATTTCTGAGTTTGATCTATAACACCCTTAGTCCGACTCAGGTAGAATACCCTAGTGAGGTATCTAGTCCGTAGCACTGAGTGTGCTAGAACTCTCCATAGTTCATATCATTTTGAGATCTTCCATGTACCTCTCTATATATAATTATCAATACCTCCTTAGTTAAGAGGAAGTGTTGAAGAATCTAACTAATGTCGATCTTCATAATTATATTTAAGTCATGATGTATTGTATTTTTAAAAATAAAATTTCCAGCTTGGGTCAATAGTCAATAAGTAAAAGAACCCATTAAGTTCTCTAGGAATTTATTGAGTAAAAGTCAAAATTAATTATGTAAACCCTTCTTGGGATCATTGTATTAAAGAAATGATTTTTTTTGAGTCATGTTAACTCGTCCACCATCATGTCAGCCTCTTCAACAATCTATTAGTCCACCCCCAACAAATTAACAACTCGGCTACTCCTATTATTTATGTCGGCTCCATTACAAGAAGAAACAACCATATTTACCTAGGTGAACTCGTCCTAAAGCAGAGAATATTTAAGTGGTATGGACTATAGACAACGAAGTTCATTACAGATAGAAAGTGTCAAAGTTCTCTACAATTACAAAGGCCAAAGTTTCCCTATCATTGGAGGCAGCAACAAGTGAGTCGAATTATCCCAGAGAGGCAACAATGAGGGATTGCACAGTGCTTTAGTTAGGTAGATCGATTTCGTGAGGAGAAAAATTCGTTCTCAGTTTTATAGGCCAGGAAGGAGTCCTAGAGGGAAACTACGCAGAGGGTGATGCAATGTTTCAAGAGGCCAAGTTTTGATAGGGAAAGTTGAGCTAGAGATTCCGTGTGGGAGAAGGGTAATTCCCTTCAATATTTTACTCCTTTTTTCTTGTTGTTTGGATTTCCAGTTGGGCATCCATAGATATACTCATATTTCACTGCCAAATAATAAATAAAACCCTCACTGTTGCACCATTTTTCCCAAGTTGGTTTTTTCTGGGGGCAATGATCCAAAAATAATTGTGTTATTTTATGTAAGTGTGTTAGCATTTATTCCAGTTTTTATTTATTAGGCAGTTTTATTTGTGTAGATTGTTGTGTGATTGATTCAACATTTTTTGTAGCAAACGGTAAATAAATTGTTAAAAATTAATTTGACAATTAGGAGAATTATTTCCTTTTTTTGCAATAGGATTTGGGTTTCCGAATTTTCACACTAGTCTCTTATGGCATCTAAATTTGGAGATTTAAACTATGACAATCTGCGTTTATTGAAGAGAAATGTTGTTCCTGATTTTCCTACCATTCCTAGGAAACTTAAGCAATGTGACGCTTGTATTTTAGGAAAGCACAACAAACAGTCTTTTCATGATTCTCATTCTAGAGCACATAGAAAGCTTGAACTCATTAATTTTGATTTGTGTGGCCTGTTATCGGGAAAACTAGTGTCCATTCAGAGCTGCTAGTCCCACTAAGATAGGTAGCTATCTTAGATACAAACAAACTAAAGTCACTTGTGTTTTCCTTTATGAGAAGTAGATGAGAGAGAAGCAAAGAGTACCAACCTCAGTCTTTCACTTGGCTCCTTGCTTGTTTCCTCTCCCCTTTGACAGATCTTTGTCGCTCCTTCCTCAATTGTCTCGCTTTGAAGAACACATGTAGAGTCAAAGCAACATAATACCATCAAAGCATAGATATCTACAATCATAAAAAATATAGGATCAAATATATATTGACCATACAAATGCATAAATCAATTCAATATTCAAAGACATACAAGAATACGGAGGAAAACTCAAATAGCTTTATTGATAGAAGTAGTAGAAGAGAGGATTACAACCCATTGATCTGACCCAACGGCGTCCTCCTAGCATGAAAGCCCTCTTCACCTCATGAAAAGCTTAGATCACCGAACAATGTTCCAAAGAGAAACCAACAACATTTCCTTACAAAATACAAGATTCCAACCTCCTAGATCTCTAGGATGAGGGATCCATATATAGATAATTGCAGAGGTGTGAGTTAGCTCTGGGTTTTTGATTAGTGTCATTCCATTAATAGTTCTTACTTCCACTTGGAGATTTCATGATCTCTTACTCATCCCTAGGCGAATTTAGAGATGCAAGTGTCACAGGAGAAGTTTCTGGAAGATTCCATGATCATCCACCTTGCAAACTGCCTCTACCATTTGTCTACTCTTTCCCATCGCACCCCATAGAAGTGCCTTTTAGTATGCATCACACCTCCCATGTGAATTAGGTGGGATGCATCGTACTTTAACCATGGAGCAGGTGAGATGGTCCAGTTTTGACCAGTACTGAGCAGTTTTTCGTGGAGAACTTCAGGGAGATGATATAATCAGCTGACCTTGTTCCTTTAGTGTATGAAACAACACTTTTAGGGACTTAGAAGCCCTTGGTCTATGGACATATAAGATTGGGGTTGGAGTGCCCAAATATGTCTTTAACAGTTGCCCCCTAAAGCATGAGTTCGTAAGTCTTTTGATGTCGGGTGAAATGCTTTATCATGAGGATCCGAGGTTTTTCAAACTGGAAAGTGACCTGTAATAAGATATAATACAATTCATTATCTTCTTAATATTTTCATGATCTAGCTAAGGCGGGCATTCCCATGCTCAACTTTATAAATTCATTTTCATGTACATTTTATAGACAACTGTTTGTATGGCAGACTGATGATTCTGGTAGAGCCATCATCCTTTAGCTTGGATGATTATTTGTGCAGCTATGATGTACATTTGATGTCTTTATTTTCCTGAATATATCGCAGCCCGGATGGCTGAAACTAGATCTGGGGTCTTCAAACTCGTTCAATCTTTGCCCGAAGTACAAGTCGAACCATGTGAAAAGATGTTCTGAAATCGAAAATGGAAAGATATTGCCTGATTACCAACCAATGATGCAAGCTGTTAACATGATCCAGGTGGATATTGGTGGCCACCTGCCAAGTCCACCTGGACCCCCACCATTGTCTTTCTCAGCATTTTCAGTTTCCTTAATTGTAGCACAACTTACTATTTTTAGCAGTTTTTCGGGTCCTAAACTTCCGGAGCCGTTTTGAGGCCCTAAACGACATTTTTTGGGGAATCCGGGGGCAACACGGGCCCATGGAACATGAACCGGTGTTGCCTGTTCCAACAATGATAGTGCTCGAATAGATATTTCTAATGAGCTATTGTACGCGTCAAACGGAGATCATATGCTAAAGTTACAAGCCCAGGAAGTTGATGTACCAACTTACCCCGAAACGGGGCCCACAGTTTGGCGTTTCATCTCCTAGGGTTAGGTTTTGGAATGTTAAGGGTTTTTCATTGTTTCTCAACAATAAATAGGCCTTCGAGCCTGATTGTAAGTCAGTTCAGAGGCATGTGGCCAACACATCTCTTCTCAGAGATAAGCTACCATCGCCCTAGCTAGTTTATTTCCATTTCTGATTGTAAGCATATTTTAGTATTTTCCATTAATGAAATGAAGTATTATTTCCGCTGCATATTTGTGTATATGGTTATCTCTGTAATTTGTTGCGTTCCTGTTTAAATCTGGATCATCCTTTCTACAAAAACTCCATTCAATAATTTAATTAACCATCAAATTATTCTATTAGAGGAAGATGTTATCATGACATTCTCATGAGGAGAGTTGCGATATTATAATGATTAAACATGAATTTCCTGATAATGTATTTAAAAATCTAAACAGAATTTTAATGAAATATGTAAGGAAAATGAATGAATCTTGAAATTCTAACAAAACAACTAATACTTCCCTGAGCATGTTGCAGATTTAAAATAGTTGCATGATTGGCTCAAGTCTCCAAAATGAATGAAAAGCTGCAAAAGAAATAGAACAAGAATAAGGAATAAACTTATGAAAAAAACTAATAATAGATGAAAATGTTTTTGTAAATTGTGTACCTAGAAGAAAATCAATTGTAAATTTTACGTCATGAACCTTCAAGTTCTCCCATGTTCTTTCAAAATTCCAATATGTTCAAGATCATCTATTTATTTAATATAAAATGCTAAGTAATTAATTTTCACATTGCATCCACCTTAAATTTATATAGGAAAACAAGAGTGGTGTAAATGAGTCCGTTTTCAAAAATATTTATGAATCCATAATTGTCAAAGTTCTAGCAAATTCTTGGAATTTGTGTATAATCTTTGAGATGAATTTTTGCAAAACAATTAAAGGTTTCATAAATATGTATGATCTGACTTTTCAAGAAATTCTAAAATGTACTAAACCATTTTTCCAAAAATGAAAGGGGAGGCATGAAAGAAGTGAGACTCATTACTTTCTTTATTGAAAATGTGAAATAATGAAATAAGTGTAAATAGAAAAGAAATATAATCTAAATTAATATATTTCTATTTCTATCTTAATGAAGGAAATATGACTAAGTATAGTCATACTTCCAATGTAACCATGTGATCGTTTTCATTCCTGCTTGTATGTACAAATCAACCATTAGTAACAAAAATACAAATTAAATTAAACTAAGGAAAATATATATGAAAGAGGAATGCACAATTATTGCTAATATATTATCTACAATTACCTTCTCTTGAAATGTCATTTCCAGTTGAATTTCAATTGGATCATAGAAATCTGGATGAATTTTTATTGACGATTGGAAGAGGTTCAGAAGAGGGAATAACAGGCCAAATCATGGAAATGATCTTTTAGATACAATGGTCTGCATAAATTTGTTAGTGTTATGTGCAAGTGTTAAACTATTAACAATCTTCTGTGAAAGAAAACTTTCCAAATATTTTTCAAATGGGTCAATGAAAAATGGATGGAAATTTGTTAGATACATTGGAGGATTATTAATTGAATTAGATTGTTGGTCATATTGTGAAAATATACTCTTTTATTGACACTGATTTCGAGAAGAAAGAAATAATTGATAAGAAATGAACATCTTTGTTATTGGAAGAGAAATGGCTTTTGATGTTCATGATTAGAATGTGAAACTTCATTTTCCCATTCAGAGAACACATCAATTGAGTGTTCAATTTTTAGCTACTCAATATGCCATCACAAAGTATCTAAAAATTGAAAATTAAAAACATAAAACAAATATGAAATTAAACAAAATAAGTGAAGGAAAAATAGTAAAATCAAATCATAGTTTACACTAGTGTTACAATTATTGTTACAACACAATTGGGACTGACTTAAAACAATGTCCTTTTCACAAGCCTTGGTCATAATAATAGAATTTGAATGATTGCCATATAAATCATAGATTGGGGTTTCTTGAATGCTGAAATCATGAGTATGATTAATTATTTGAAAATGAGAACTGTTTGAAACAATTTTTGAATTAGAGTGTTCTTTATTTTCACATGTAATCTAACTTTGATCATGAGGATTCAATTGATAACGGGTTGAATCAATATTTTCAATGTCAAAGTAACTACCATAAATGACCTCATGACATTCATTAAAATTCCCTTCGATCTCATCTAATGTATCAAAACAAGAAGGAATATGAAGCACATGTTTATTAATGATAGAACAACGATCAATAATTAATTCTCTATCTTGATAAAAATTAATTGGAAATTCATTATGACGAGCCTCTTTGTTTTTTGAAATATTGTTAATGCTAAGAGGGGATAAATTGAAATAAGCAAAAATATCAGGATAAAGAGAAAAATGAGAATCAGAAGTAATGGATTTAAAAATGTCTCTATTTGAGAACTTTTGTGCATTCTGTTCATTGTAAATTTCAGATTTGGGATCATTCATTTGTGTACTTGTGCTTTCTTAAAGAATATTGCTTTGCAAATATGAATTTGACATTTTCTCTTCATAAAAGAGTTCATAAATTTGTACAAAATATTGCACATTATTAGGAATTTTAATCGTTGCTCGTACTTGTTGATTTATGCTCTGATTTTCTGAATCTGACACGCACTAACTTGTAGATTTCAAAGCCATTTTTTCTTCACGATTATTGCTAGTATCTTCTTGCATTTGAATAGTAAAATTTTCCAAGATTTGTGTTTCAGATTCATTGACATGTGAAGGTGCATCTTGATCACTCTCAATATTGTGGGAAGTGTGCACTAAATGAAAAAATTGATCGTACATAATAGAGGCCACTTCATCATTATTTGTTTGCATCTTCATATTAGAATTCTCAATTGTCTAAATGTAATTGGAATGAGTTTGAACAAAGATTGAAATAATTTCACATGGATTATGAATGAGAGGAAGATAGAAAATATGTTCATAGAAATCAAATAATCCCTCTTCCTTAGGTTTTTCTTCAATTTTAAATTTCAAACAATTTAAACGAAACGTGATGGTAAAATCAATCAAGAATTCATTTTTGAATCTTTGTAAATTTTCAAAATAGTCACATAACTGTTCATAATTATAGCCGTCAAATTTGTAAAGGAACATTGTAACAAATTGATCCCACCTATGAATTGAGGCAACTGGAATAGATTGACACCAACTTCTGGCTTTTGCCAAGAATGTAAGAGTAAAAATCTTGCATAAAATACCATCATCAATTCCTTGAAAAGTAGAATTTGAAAAATTTTGAATGAATTGTAAAGCATGATTAAATGCAAAAGTATTCATCTTACCACTAAAATTTACCTGAGACAATATTCTTACCACTTCTGCTGGAGTATCGAAAGATGCACGTCCATTGATACAACTCCAAATTGAAATTTTAATAGGAGCTATTGTAATTAAATAGAATGTTAGAATTCAAAGACTCCAATAGACAGCAAGTTTCGGTCCTCCTTCTAGCGTCAAAATGTTGAAGCCTCGAGATTCATTGCAACAACATGGGGGATGACCACCCGGCCCGAAACTTAAAGTAACTCATTTTCCGTTTGGAATGGTGGATATGACTAGTTTAACTAGGGCTGGTTACCTTTTCTCAATCTCCAAAATGGCTTAAATTATGACTTTCATCCATTAATGGAGAAGAGACATCAGATCATCCCTCTTGCTGATCAGGGAAGAAAGTGATCCTTAAGTTGATTTGGGGCTCAGCCGCCATAACTAAAGTTTGCCTCTTTAGGAAGAGGAATTATAGGAATGTAAAATTAAATCCAAATGCAAAATTATTCTATAATGAAAACAAAAGCAAATAAATCATAATCCTATCTCAATTAGGCAAATATAGATCTAACCCAACCGAGAACAAGATATTTAAAGTATTGGGATTTAAATATATCTGGCTTATAATGAATATCAAGCTAATGAAGAAGTTCGATTAACTGACACTATGAATACCAAAACATATCCTATGTAGAGACCTCTTAACTGAAATAATCAACCAACAACATTTAGGAAGAAGTCCACAAAATGATATTGATTTTTTAATCATTAATTCAAATAATTAAACAATAATATGAGGAAGAATTTCACAACATATTACTATTTGTTAAACTAGTATTAAAAGACAGATTTCTTAGTAAAAAGTTACTTGGAAATCAGAATTCAACCCATAAGCGTAGAGATAAATAATAACATATGATTGAGAAAAATTACTCATACCGACAAAAGTGCAAAAATATGAATAAAGTGACACACTCCTGCCATCATAAAATGAAATTAGTATTTAAAACAATTTAGAATACCAATTTATTGAATCCATTTCTTTGGCTCTGGTTTCCAACAGTCCTTTACATGCTTGAGCATATGTTGTTGCAACAAGAACTGCAGAAGTGCAAACTCTGCCCATCATACATAATTCCGAATGCAAAAGAAAAATCCTCAATGATCCCCAAATCTGAGATTTTCACTCCTTCTGCCTACAACTCTAAATCCCTATTACAAAAGTGCTTTTATAATTCTAGAATTGCAGACGAGAGAAGCCCCTATTACATTGTACAATCTGTTATTTATAATATTTACAAAAGAATTCAAAATAGGAAAGTTTGTCGAAGAAGAAATCTGTTTAATCAATTTTCATTGGCTCGAAATTCCATTCTTGTATTACTAGAGCCTTCTCATTGATTGGGATCTTGTTCTCCTCATCTCTTCCATTGTTTTCATGCAAAATCAAATCAAAACAAAATTACACTGAAAAAATAAAATCAAAATGCCAAATCTGGAATTAAAACAAGTCTAATAAAATTCAATTAAATAAATAATTGAAAAGGAAATATGTGATTCCTATTGATGCATGTAATAATCTAATTGGCCAAGGATATCATTGATGAAAGGATTTTCATTCATAAGAGGTTTGGGCAAATGAAAATGCAAAAAAATAAAACTTAGAAAAATTGGTTTTATTTAAAAATTTGGAGCTTGATCTTCTTCTGAATTTTAGACTCAATAAATGATCAAATCTATTAATGAAACTTCCTCACAAATGTTCTCCATGATTTTATTTTTCCAATGAGCCGTCCTGGGCCTCATTTGGCCAAGTAAAACTTAATCTATGAATTTCCAAATTTGATGAGTCAAATCTAGCAAAATTCTAAAAATTCTATTGCGTGAGTAAAAAAATCGAAATTTGTAAATTAAATTTTAATCCTAAATTAAATTGTTGTTATTAAATAATTAATTAATTATTAATTAATATAATATAATTTTCATATAATTAATTTTAATTGAATTAATTTAATTAATAATTTAAATTAATTTAATAATATTTAATATATATGGGTATATATAATATATGACCTATATATTAACTTCTCCATTTTGTTTCAAACGGATTGAAAACAAAACAAAAGTCTTAGTAACGAACACACCAATTTTATTGCACTTTTTGTTTCTAAATGTTAAGGTTTTAAAGTTAATGCGATAAGATTCTGCAAGAAAATTTTATGATAAGTATTTTGTAATAAAACGCTTTTCGATATGAATTTTTGCGAGAAGATTATTTTGATAAGTTTTGTGTGATTTTCGTATTGTGAGTTATTAAATTAATGAAAATGAGTGGGTTTACGTGAATTATTAATTTTATAAATTGAATTATAGTTATTTTGTAATTTTGAGATTTCAGTTTGGTAATTTGTTAAAAAAAATAAATTGGAGTAAATTATTAAGATTTCGAAATAGTGTTCATTTATTGTACATTTTGTAGGACAGATAGTTAAAAAAATGAAAGAATATTAGTAAAAACTGAATAAGAGTTAATATTTACAATGAATGACTATTGAACTTATTTAGCTATGAAAAATCGAAATATTATACATTTATTTACATTTTAGTCTAGGTGAGAAAACGATCAAACTTCGAAGGAACTTCCTTTACAAACTGGTTGATCAAATGAGTCAAAACAAGTATCGATGGAAAGCTTGTGAAAATTCGGATTCAATGAAATAATTAAAACAAAAATCTGACGAAAAAAATAAAAAATGACAAAATTGTAAGACAATTAATCAAAATGAAAACCATAAAAGATGCTTAGCCAAAAGTTAATGGAAAGGGTCCCCATTATTTAAATAATGGGGGGTGTTGGGTTTTCCCTACAGCAAGTTATATATGTAATTTGATGCGTTTATGTTTAAGTTCAGATCACACTCACATAAGATCTCTGCTCTCGGCCATCTTCCTCTGCTCAGGCACTCTCGGACTCTTCTCTGCAGCATAGGCACATTCAACCTCTTTTGAGCAGCACTCACTCACTCGGAGCTATCCACTCAGTTCACTGGTAGAAATGTTGCTTCCCCCACCTTGATGAACTATAATCTGGGGTATTATTCCTTTGTTGCATAGGGAACAATATTGAATATGTTGTCCTTCATTCCGCATGGAAGCGTACTCTCAAATTGGCTCTTCATCATGATGTTGCATCTGATTACAAAGTCATTGTAGCAACATTAAACGCTAAACATGGCACTGTTCTTTCCGTGATTAAATCTCTTGTCCATGAGGATTTGTTCTTCATTTATACTGCCCAAAAGCATACTTTTGCATGACACTCCACATTGTTGTTATATCAAACTACAAGGACATTGTAACCAAATTTATCATTGGTAATTGGCTTCTCTAGCATACTATCAGAGCTTCTAGATTGGGCAATCTTTCCACTTGAATTCTCCTTAGTATGAAAGGAATATCAAGCATGGAGGGCTCTACTTCAAGATAGGATCCATTGATTTACTTTTACATGTCATGGTCCTTCCTGCCTTAACTCAATGTTTCTTTACACTCACCATTACTCCAGCAATATCAACCTTTTTGGTGTGCATTTACTTGGTTATCTCAAGCTTCTTCTTATCTATCTATGGCTATGGCCAATTATGGCATAGCTTCCAAATATGGAAAACTTATTTCCAAAGTTTGTGAATCATCCATGCTTTTGATCATGTGCCCAACACTTACCTAATCCAAATGTGGTGAATAACCAACTGAGGAGTAATCTTGCAGAAGAGTTGTCAACTGATCACACATTTCATATGCCCTTCAGGCTCATGGTTTCAATGACATGCAACTACACCACAAAGCCATATCAAAATAATTTGACAAGGCCCCACTTCATATGCATATTCTGCCTTATTTGGATCTTAGATTCACGTATCCCCGTAACTTCTTTCAATTTCAATTCCTCACAATCTTACGAGATTTCGGGGATTTGGGCATGGCCCACCTGGCCTTAGCACCTTCCCTCGATGCATATCTTCTGACTTTGGCCCATGCTCCTTTAAATTCTTGTCCACAATTTTATTGATTTTTAAATGCTTGAAGGCCCTTTGTTACCAATAACATAGGAAACCGCCACAAAAACAAGTCATGAACGCGCCTTTCAACTTTGGACAAAACATCAAATGTTAGCAAAAAATCTGTCAACTATTGTACTGTCAATTAATGATCCCTCGTGCCCACAACCTTTAAGAAATTAAATTAACGAATATTTACGGGGTTTTCGATCTCCAGGAAATTCCCTCTGCTAAGATGATGACATGTTGATTTCATCCATGCCACATGTGAACTTGTGAAAGGTCCATGTATCACCCATATATGGGCCTTTTGGGTACTCGACAATGCCCTAAATGCTTGCCACATGTCCAAGGTTATACAGTATTTCCGTCATCTCCAACCAATAATATGTTCACACCTGTCCTGTCAGAGGAGAGAGGAATGGTCCCTTTAACCTTGTTTCTGCAAGCAATTTCCCTTGTAGTTCCCTGCTTCCTGGAATCCTTGCATTTTTAAGAAATTCACTTAGCAAGAAGTTATGAGGTTTCTACCTTCTAGTATTCCGACCCTCTAGGCTTCGAAACCTCCGGGATTCCAACCTTCCAGGGTTTCGGGATTCCAGCCTTCTCGGCTTTCAGGATTCCTGCTTCCCTAGCTCACTGTAATCCCATGGCCTTTTTTAAACAAGTTTTTGGGCTTCTCACCTTCCGAGATTCTAGGCTTCTGGGGACTACTCCTAAGTACTTCAGGTCTTAAGTTTGTCTGGCCATAGTTTCCAATCCAGAGGTCCATTTTCAAACTTCCACATACCATTGGAAAGCTTTTTCAGAGCCCTATCCAACTAAGCCAGAAACAAGATAATTTGAGCAAGTCTCCTTATTTCCTCCAAATCTTAAGCCTCTAAACCATCATAGTCATCATTTTATTGATTCTCCAATAGGCCTTCTACTATGATGATTATCTACAAGAAACTATAGCAACCATGGGACTGCCCCTGAGCTTTAAACCCCATGCACATTAATACTATCCCAATTTCCATCACAACTAGCCTAGTGGACATCAATGCTAACACTTCTACTTCCACTAACATTCATGCTAGTGTGATTGACATTAATGCCATCACATTGGTTGTCACTAGCAATCACACAATGCCAACTGTCCAACACATCTCCTAGCATGAATGTTGACATTATGCTAACACACTTGCTACCACTAGCCATTCAGGCAGTGCCAATTGTCCAACAATATTATGATTAATGCATATAAATGCTCTATCCATCAAGAGTTTGATATACATAATCTTAAATCTGATCAAGCCAGTGGCACTAACATTGTTTTCATTGATACATCTGACAAAAGTGGTGCACATCAACCTGTGGACTTTTCTAAGCCACCCAAATTTGATGATCCATAATCAGAAAATTTAGAGACTTGTGAGGAAGTCGAGACACTTCAGCCATTGTTGATGGTTATGTCAGGTTCTCACAATCCTATTAAAATCTTTAAACTAGGTTGTATCCAGATTTTCATGCATAGTTCTTTCCTTAACATCTATCCATTGGTTGTAACTTAATTGTTAAATGAGTTTCAGTGTTTCCAAGTTAATCTTGTCCTCAAGATATACTTTATGATAAAATAAAGGATTCGTGTTTGGATAGTCCCTCTTCATGTCAATCTCATGTATTAGACCAAGGGTTTGAGACCACATACTCCACGGATCCTTACAACTTTAAAGCCTATCATTCTAATTGTCAAGGTAAAGGTAATATTGGGTTGAAGGATTTATCTTTGTTAAAATCTTCTGAGATTGATCAGACTTTTATCTCTTTTGTGTATTTATTAAACTTAATCATATGTCTGGCACAATATCTCTTCTTGAGTGTTTGTAAATCTTTGGATCATTCGGTGCTTCAAAACCCTTGTACATATATGGATATTATATTCAAATGGACACATGAGAATTGGGAACATTTTATGTTAATTGACCAATCCAATCATAATAGTGGGGATTCTCTTTGTGATCTGAATGTGTTAACTACAAATTCATTTTCTCACGAGTCTTAGGGGTTTTGATTTGGTTGTTTTGGATATTGAGATCCAATTATTGAATGGTTATAGAAATCCTACTTGACAAGCTCCTATGCTAATAATAGGTTTGGGTCTTTCTTAATGTTTGCAAAAACTAAAAACAGAGATGAATATACATTCACAAACAGCCTTGAAGGTTTGTATGATTGATATTTCAATCAACAAAGTAAAGTTTGAGGATGGAATAAACCAGTCTGTATGGCTCATCTTTCTGGCATTACTCAAGACCTTTAGTTCATTGTGCAAACATTTCAATTTGTTATCTTTTCTTTTGCACATTTTTTTATATTTTCTTTAATTGCTTGCATTTTTGTGTTTGCGGGTTGGGAACTACAATGGTTACATTGGAATTTCATTGCACTTAGCCCCGACCTTCTAGCTAGTTATTTTAGGAGTAGGTAAAGTTGTGTTTTAGTTTTCCTTGTACATTCATCCTGCATTTTCTCTCTTTAGTCTTCCCTTTTTTTCTTATTATTGTATTGCATATTTAGTTTTAGTCCAATCCTCCATTTTCTTTGCCCTTTTGGTTTTGTTTGCCTATTTTATCTTGCCTTTTCTTTTGTGTTTTTATTGATAATATTTTTCATGAAATATACTCTTGTTTGGCTCAAACGACAATGTGGCGAAGCTTTAAAAGGTAAATTGTGATGACAGACAATGTTAGTCTAATTTTTTACCCTCTTCTTTATTTGAGGTTACATATCTTTAAAGTCTATGATGTATGAATGGAAAATATGATCTTTTCCAAACATAAAGCCTTTGGTCGAGCTACAAATCTTGTATCTCTATTAGGATCTTCATTCTTGACTTCGCCTTGTATTGAATGGTGTTATGACTTGTTGACTCAATCAAGTATAGAAGGGAAAGGAAACGAAAAATTAATGAGCATATTATCTTTCAAATTCCTTAAATAACGAGCCAACCTCTCTTGCAAATTAAATAAATTGAGATCCCTCTTCCACCATGAAAATAAATAAGTGCCTTTGCACATTCTATTAGTGACTAAATAAATAGGTGAATAAGAGAAAGGATTCTTGTGCAGAGAGGTGGAGTAAGCAACTTCGTTGGGGTATTGAGGAGGCTCACTAGCAACAAATCAATGCTTGTGATTCCTTAAGGTGACTCCATTGGGGTATTAAATAGGCTAGTTGGTAGCAAAGAAACAACAAGGAATGTGCTTATCAACAGATCAGTATACTTATTATCCTTCTCCCCTATCTAAGTAGTTTAGGTGTGACTAGAATTATGTTGATGTGTTTGAGGTTGAGAAAGAAAAGGAGAGACTATACCTTTAATTAGGATAAGTGGCAAAGTTGGGGCAATATATATGACAAATAAATGATTCTTGATAGAATGAGACCTTTCACTAAAAGATAAGACGTAAAAAGATAAGTTGAAGTTCTATTATTGTGTTTCCAAGTTTTGACGCTACAATCAATACCATCCAGAAATTTTATTGCACTTAAATTTAGGATCCTACTCAGGATCTTACGATTTGCCATCCCATTGTCACTTTTTCATTAATTGATGTTTACTAAGTGTTTAAGTCTTCTTCTCGGATTTTAAGTGTCAAAGTCACTTGCTCGCACATTCTCAGTCCTTGATAAATGCAGGAGCATGGTCCTTTTTATGCAAGCTTAGCTAGGCATTGTACAGTCCATAAGCACAGTGCACTATGTGACCTATGTCAACAATTAGTGCACACTCCCCATTGACAGTCTTCCTCTCAGTTTTGGTTACATTGTCTCATCATATTGTGAATTTTCTCAGCCGTCACTTGTGTGCACCTTTTCTTTCACAAGCGTATCTTTCACATTTGTGACTATCATTTTTACTTTTTTCCACTTTAAAAAGTGTCATTTTCATGTTATATTCACTCTATCATGTGTCACCTTCACTTTCGTAAACTTTTGCAAGTGTCGCTTTCATGTTTACTTACATTCATAAGTGTCGCTTCAAACTATTCTCACTCTTGTATGTGTCACACCTTTGCGCATTACTAGAGGTAGTTCTAGTGAACTCTTATAAAATAGATGGTCCTACATATCATAGTAATATGTGCTAGACACATTCCTATAACTTAGTGCACTTCTTTATCATAGTCAACACTTGTTTCGTAACTCGTGTTCTAAGTGTCGCAAGGTGTCATCTCAACAGTCACACTTAGTAACAAGTGTCGCTTTGTTGTCATTTCAAGGTGCGATTGATGTTCATAAGTCCTGTGCATTCCTCTGGCTTGTATTGTTGTCATGCATGTGTGTGATCCATGTTTGAGTTTTGTTCAGATGCATTTCCCTCTCTTGCACTAGTGATCCCACACTTAGCCATTTTGGATCTCTTCTTCGTCTTACTGTAGAGTGCAAATTATGAAAGCTTTGATCCTTCACTAGGTGATGAGCATTGCATATTCATGAGCCTTATTGATGATATATCTCCCTCTTATACTTGTGCACTAAGTCTTCTTAAGGTCATCTCCTATGGCTGCACATTCAAAACCTTCAAAGCATAGTCACCTGTGGAGCTATAAAAAGGGTCTCTTTCACCTCTAATTACCTCACATTAATATGTCAGTCCGAGAAGGTTTTGTTATTTCAAAGAGTGTCTTAGTCTGAGGCTATCATTTTCCAGAGTAATGCTAGTAGCACAGTGTTGAAAATACAAGAGTAAATCGGTTCTTGTTTAAAGCTAACTACTTCAAAAGATTAAACCACACATTCAGAAAACTAAGCAATTTATCAGTTAAGGGTTCGATAGCAATAACCCATCCCTTTGGAAACTGATGGAAAAGGAAACCAGAGAACAATTCATGGATCTGGGAGCCGGACAGTAGATGTCAATGCTCACTACAGCCTGAGATCGTTCTTCACACCAAAATAACAAATAACAAGAAATGGAATGGCAGATAAGAAATGGAACATCAATTAAGAAATCGAACAACAAATCTGAAATGGAACAACAAATCTGAAATGGAACAGCAAATCTGAAAATGGAACATCAAACCTGAAATGGAATAGCAAATCCGAAATGGAACAGCAGTTAAGAAATAGAACAACAACTAAGTCTAACAAGCAGTAACACCTTAGTCTATAAGATCGAATGCATTAATTGTAATCTACAGGAATCAAACGACAATCCTTTACTCTTAAGGGTGGATTGAATAACACACACAAATGGAACTTCACTGATTACTGATGAATTATGGAACAACGCTTGAAAACCATATATACATACAGCACACTTAAATAGTAATCTGATCCAGATATCACCTCAGCTAGAAAGAGTGCTATTGCATTTCAAAATAGAACAACATTGTTTATAAATCCAATAATCGCAAAGAACATAATTTCCAAGATGAATTCCATAATGCAAATGAACAAGTGCACAACATAAAAGCTCTGTAAGCAAACCATGCAAAAAAAAAAACGTAATGGTACAAGAGCAAGTGTCCTCCAGGGTTGGGCCCTTAGCCTCCAGGGCCACACTGATTGAAGTTATTCCAGACTCAAAGATGAAATAGTAACCAAGTTTGTATTAATGCATAAAGTGAAATTACAATAGAGCAGTTCTTAACAAGACACAATGATCAAAGTTTTGATCTTAAAGGAAATTACATAAAACATAATAAAAACTCCAACTCTCTCTCGAGCTAACAATGCTTCCCCTTTTATAAGGGTGAAGGCGGAGATATCTAAGTACAGAAATAGATAAAACAACGTTCCCTCAGGATCAAGGATCCTCAGGGATTCGCCGAACCGTTAGTCCGCAGTCATTTATTTTCTTTCCCATGCCGAGATGATATCTCCAATTTCTTCCCCGGGCTAATTGCTTTGATTTGCTTTGCCTTGTTTGTATATGGTCTCTCATCAAAGGGACAGCAGTTAACTCGTCCTTGTCCTTTCCTTTGGAACGACAACTTCTCGTTTTTCCTCCTTCCTGCATAAGGAAATGACAATTGTCAGCATTTTTGTCTTGCATATTAATCTCACATGTTTTATTACAATTCTTTATCATTTTCCGAGTTCATGATGCAAAAAGGCTTGTAAGTTCTAATGAAAAAACGCTGAAATAATTATAAAAAACGTACCTTCTTTAGTACTCCACACACCCCCCTGCTTACCCTTTTTCATGCCCTCATGAAAACATTGTAGTTAATGTGTAAGCCAGTGAGTGAGTAGGTTGGAGATGGAATCTCATGTGAAGGCCTACAGCCATGATGCATAACTAAGTATTCAAAGAAATGCCTTGTTTGACCCTCAGGCATCTCACACAGGGCTTGGTATCCGGGTGCAGGGTGCCAAATAATTGGACTCCGGAGCCTATATCCTAACTAGGATGGTCTTTCCCTCAGAATTATTTCGCCATAGAGGTGCAAGCAGTTGGAAACTAATTTAATATTTTCATACTTAAATGGTTCCCTGAGTTGGATATTCGGATTAGATATTTGATACCGAAATTTAGCTGCATCAATGGTACGGTCTTTGATAGAGAAAAAGTATTCTAATCCCTGTTGAATGAGTGCCTCATGCATGGGTCCTAATACTTCAATTACACCTGGAGTCTTCATGAGGTTTCTCTATTTTCTCCACAACTATACTGGATCCTTAGGCTTAGCTCTTATCCATAAATCTAATCTGTTTTCTTGTCTTTGGAAAGCATTATAGGCTTTGAGCCATTTAATTTGATTAACCCCAAATGAGATGAATGCCTGTAATTGGATATCCCCAACAAAAGGGCCAGGGTTTAGCTCGGTCTCCTATTCTAATACAAGGTTATGTAAATAAAACTCACACAGTAGTCTCTGAATTTTTACCCCGTATTGCTTACAGCAATTTATAAAATCATTGATGGTGTTAATTTGTATGTGAGCACCTGCTTTAACATCCTTTATTTTCAATTGCAAATATCTTTCCATTAAAAAAAAGACATAATTCTTAGCAGGGGCTCTACATGCTAGGGCGTCATTGTATAAAGAACATAAGGTATCCATCTGCTTGATAACTATATCTGACCTACGAGTTATCTTCGCAACTTTCTCTTGTTTCCTTCATTACCCTTCAAAGGCCTGGCTTTCAGATAGATTGACGTTCCTAAGCTGCTGTTGTAGCTCTTCATACTTTTCTCGAGGGACCATTTGCTCTCTAATCTTTTCTGTTTCTTGCTGAGCTTGCTTCAAACCCTCTCATAGGGTTACCGTCTTTGGATCTATTTTCCATGTGGCAGTGGAGGCCGGGAGTTTTACCTAAACTTTCCTATTGCGTTGTTTTGAGTTCATGACTCTTATCACTCCCGAAGGTGGTGCCTCCGTCTAAATTTCCTTATCACAGGTCAACATCTCATCCATTTCTATATTAACGTGAATATCAATCCATTACTATTCCTTTGGGAAAGGAACAATAGTTTGTTCCTCAGCATCATTTGGAATAGCAGCCTCGCTTTCGACAGGGTTTTCAACAGCAGGATGGAGTCTGGTCCTCCGCCCCTTTGTCTTGAGGGGTTTTGGTAGAGTAGTTGCATTTTTCCTTCCCGAAGTCCTGCTTACCCTTTGCCTTGCTTTTAGAATCCTAATCTACTGCTGGAGTTGGACTATTATATTCAGTAATCTCTGTTGTTCCTTTCGCAATTCCCTAATTTCCACAATTTCCTTAGAAGGAACAACAGGCTATTCACTGTGGCCTGGACTATGACTAATTCCCTGATTTTCTCTCTAGGGTGTTTCTTCATTGTTCTGCTCTGGCTGTTCCGGGGTAAGAACCCTAACTGGTTCTGTTATTTCTTGGGCGACCTCCTTTTTTGCCCCTGTTTCCTCCGGAATTCCTTCCGGTGTCTTCTGGTTAGGAACGGATTGTTCCTGTTCATCATCTCCTGTCATATTTTCATCATGAACGGGAAGATTCTCTTCTTCTACCTCCTTTGCATGTGATTCTTCAAGTGCATTTTCCTCTAGGGGTTTTTCTTCGGCATGGAGGTCTGATGGACTGGGAGGTTGGCCATATTTGCCCATATTGGCCAAGACTTTGGCCAATTCATCTTCTCCCAATGGGTCCTACAATGGGCTACCTTCCTGTTGTTCCGTTTCCTCCTCCTACTCAGATTGCTCAGCTTCCTCTTCTTTTTCTCCTTCTTCTTCTAATTGCTCGACTTCTTCTTCTTCTTCTCCTTCTTCTTCTGATTGCTCGGCTTCTTCTTCTTTTTCTCCTTCTTCTTCTTCCTGCTCGGCTTCTTCTTCTTTTTCTCCTTCTTCTTCTTCCTGCTCGACTTCTTCTTCTTTTTCTCCTACTTCTTCTTCCTGCATTCCTTTCTCATCATCTTCCCCTTCTAGTCGTGGGGGTTGCTCATCTTCTATTTCTACCGGCTGGCTGGTGTTTTCTTGGGATTCTCCAGCCTCCCTTGTAGTCGTGCTAGCCGGACCGATTTCTTGCTTTTTTCTGGACGCTCGGGTGTACTGGTGGCCTGTTTAAGTTTTTCTGGATGCTCGGGTGTACTAGTGGCATGTTTATGTTCTGGGGATAGTGTGGTAAATCCTCCATTTATCATAGCAATTAGCTCTTCCTAGATACTTTGTTGCTGGGTAAGGCTATGGCTGACTATTAACCAAATCAACCCATGATGACTAACAACTGACTCTACATGTTGTGCCTTTTTTATGCTCCGTGGAATTTCATGAAGTAATGAATTAAAAAATGCAGGTAAATTTATAGAGCATTTTTATTTTAGCACAACTGAGAGTTTAAGATGTGGTGGTCTTACCACGTCTTTTCTGTCTTCACAGGTGATGTAGCTTTGAATGGTCTTTTCTAATTCTGCCCATGGCTCTCCTAGTGCTGCTGGCAGAACCCCCTTTCCTCTAATTGTCAGGCTCTAACCTTCGTCCTGGAAGATTTCTATAGTCTTCTGCAATCTCTCCTTCTTTAGTGTCCATACAGGTCCAGTGGCTGGCAGTCCCGAGACTTCTGCGATTATGTCATCGGTGACTGCTATGCTTCTCCCCCTCACTGTGGAGTGATCCTCTTGCAAGTTCTGCAAGAATTCAATTGCCACAGTCTCGTTAGACTTCTACAAGCGGTTGAGATAAGTCAGCCACCCTGCTCTTGCCAGGATTTCTCGGGCAGCAGTAGAGACTGTTAACACCTGCGGTTCTCTCTGAATCGATCTTCCCCCCATGCTTATGGTTTTTCTGTAAACTTTCAATGGAATGACAGCTGTTCACACTGTTAAAACACAGAGAGGCTGACAAATGAAAGATTCGCTCAAAATCTAATGCTGCAGAGTATACCATGGAAATGGCTTATGAACAGCAAGTCATGCAGAAAAAATAAAAAAAAAATAGTATATCGTTGAGTCGTGTTATACCGTAGTACATAACTTCCCGAATAGTGAGCTGACACGTAATCCAGGGAATGATGAGGTTAACCTCCCCCCCCGCAATGTGATAGGCTATCCCAGCCGTCAAATAAAGGAGCACCGCCCGCTCTGAAATAGAGTCCTTAAGGAACAACGTGTGGCAATATGCCATGCTTACAAAAGTAGAAAATTACCGAAATCGAGGCATAGAGTTGCGTCACTTAATACGTAAGAGACTGCGGTGATATGATGCAAGGTTGGGGATAGTACATCTGTCGTGGATAGAGAGTCTCATGCGGTCATTGTCAATTGTTCTGTCATGATTGGTGATAATATATATTCATGCGGTGTATAGTTTTGGGAAATAATATATAATTTATTACTAAGGCATAAGAAATAGAAGGGTGCTAATAACTACCTATTGGTGTAAATAATATGACTTCAATACCATTAATAGTGCTCTGCTGCCGACAGGTGTCCATAACCTTAGCAGAGTTGTTTATTTCACCCATGGAACCATGATCCTTTATGTATGCTTAGGAAATGTTGTGTTATGTCAAAATGTAGGCCATTATGCTGCCTTGGTGACTAGTTAGCCATAATGCCATTCATGAGGAAGGAGCGAAAGGTGGGCAGGCCGGCTCATGATGAGACCTCCTGTTCCAAGGGTTCTTTATTTGATATACCTTTTGGACCATA